>SNQJ01S0026604.1:18724-29789 GCA_010110895.2 Picea sitchensis
CTCTTCTTGTGTCTGGGAAAATCAACAAGATCCCATGTCTTGTTATTTTCAATGGAGTCAATCTCTTGGTTCATGGCTTGAACCCAATGTGGCTCCTTAGTTGTTTCTTTAAAAGATGTAGGTTGACATGACATTAATGCAAAAAGATTGTGTTGTTCAATGTCATCCAACTGCTGATGGATTTCTCTCAAACTTCGAGTTCTCTGATTTTGAAGTTCAGAGGATGAGTCTATGTTGGAAGTTGAGTTATTCTGAGAGTTTTCATCTTGTCCTTGTACCTGCAATCTTGGAAGAGCAGGTTGAGGTATTGTATGTCCTAAATTTTCTGTTTTTTCATAAATGGGCCACAATGGATTTTGACTGTCCATTTGTTGATTTTCAGATTCGTTCCAGAGTTGATTTTCCAGAAATTTTACATCTCTGCTAAGAATTAGTTTCTTTGAGATTGGGTTGTAAAGTCTATAAGCTTTAGATGTTTCACTGTATCCAGTAAAGATACATTTCTCACTTCTATCATCCAGTTTCTTCCTTAATTCGGAAGGTATGTGAGCGTATGTTATGCATCCAAATGTCCTTAGATGCCCAACATTTAGCTTTGTCCCACTCCATGCTTCTTGAGGGACTTTCATCTTTAGACTCTTGGTTGGAGATCTATTCAAGAGATAAGCTGAGCATGCTACTGCTTTAGCCCAAAAAATATTTGACAAACATTTCTCTTTGAGTAGGTTTCTTGCCATGTTCATTATTGTCTGGTTTTTTCTTTTAGCCACTCCATTTTGTTGTGGAGTATACTTGGTTGTAGTTTGCTTGATAATGCCTTGTGATTTGCAGAAATTTGCAAATTCATTGGAGTTGTAATCTCCTCCTCCATTGGACCTGAGAGATTTGATATATTTTCCACTCTGTTTTTCATCTTTTTCTTTGAATTCTTTGAATTTTGCAAAAGTGTCAGACTTGTGTCCAAGAAAATAGATCCAGATTTTCCTGCTAAAGTCATCAATAAGCATTAGAAAGTAAAAGATACCACCTATTGACTCTGTTTGCATTGGTCCACATAGGTCAGTGTGAACAAGTTCAATATGTTGTTTGGCTTGAGTGGAGGACTATGGAAAACTAGTTCTCTTACATTTTCCAAGTATGCAAGACTCACATGGGGAATTTTGCTCTTTGAAGATAGGGAGACCTTTGACCATAGAGTGATTCTGTAGAAGAATAAGACTCTGAAAGGGTAGATGTCCAAATCTTCTATGCCAAACCATAGTTTCATTGGGGGTGGATGCACTTTGTGCATACGTTTGGATTAGATTTACAGTTCTGAGAGTCAGGGGAAACATCCTATTCCGAGTCATGTAGATTTCAGAAATCAATTTTCTGTTGGGGGTCTTATCATATATCCTGCAAGATGCTCCCTCAAAAAGTACCTTATAGCCATGTTCAATGAGCTGTCCTACACTTAGCAGATTATGTTTTAGATCTGGAGCATGATATACATTCTTTATGTCTTTCTTTACATTTTGTTTAGTAAGAATAGGTACAGTTCATTTTCCTTGAACTTTGACTAAGGAATCGTTTCCAAGTGTAATATCAGATGAAATTGAAGAATCAATGCATGAAAATAAATCTTTGTAACTTATCATGTGATTGTTGCATCCACTGTCTAGCAACCAGAGATCTTTAGGTTGTTCTTCAGTCTTGTGGCATGAGAGAAACATACCTCTTGAGGTTTCTCCCGTATGATTTGACACATGTGCTCTGCCCGACAACTAATCTGCTTGTTTCTTCCCGCATTCAGATTCATAGTGCCCATACTTTTTTGCATTAATAGCATTGTATGCTTGATTTTTCATTTGATCTTCTCCCTCTACCTCTTTGAGGTTGGAAATTCTGATTCTGGTGTTGTTCTCTATAACCTTGGAAATTTTGATTCTGGTTCTATTATATGTTACCTCCACTTGAGTGTTGGTTACTTGTAATGCTCCCTCGTCCTTGGTGAACTTTGTCTCTTCCTCTACCTCTCCCTCTGCTGAAGGAGAATTGAGTTTTGAAGGCATTGGCGATTGACTCATCTGTGAGATGCAGTCTGGTCTCATGTGTCACCAGGGAACCAATTAGTTCATCTGTTGAAAAATGTGACAGATCCTTGGATTCAAGGATTGTTGTAACAACCATTTCAAATTTCTTTGGTAAACTTCTGAGGACTTTCTCAACAATACGTTGATCAGGGATGGCTTCACCAGTCAACCTGATCTGGTTTACGATCCCTATTAGTCTCTAATTTTTTCTTGGTTTAGTGAGAAAACCTTATTCTAAACCCTTCTTACATACACTTCAATTTATGTTTCCATTTGATTTCGTTCTTTGTTTTTAGTGTCTTATGGTTTGCATTAAGTTTTTGAATAGTTTATTCAAGTTTGAAATTGAAAGACATGGTTTTAAACGAGGTGTCACCTTATATGCATGTTTGAACTTCATAAATTCAAATTTTGTTAAGTCATTAATAGTGCTACGGGAATAAGGATATTCCCGTAGAGCCAAAATAATCATGCCTTGATACGCGCCTGTCATCCAGATTTCGTTATGATGACACAAATTGTGGTATGAGAGTTCGCATGTCTCCACAATAGCTTGGAATCATTTACTGGTTCAAACCATTTCATAATCCGATTGCTTTGTACCCACAAAGGTCTCATTTTAAAATTGCCCAATTCTTAATGATCATTATATTATACATGTCTGATTTTGCTGAATTTAGGCCTGGGTATTTGCTCAGAGGAATGTTATACACTAACAGATTGCAGGTGGAAAATTTGGAACTCGAGGGTGCTAGTTACAGAAGCCTTGGAGCTGGCTCATGGATTTTTTAAACCCTAACACACAGCCAAACAAGCAACACACAAGACAGTTTTGTTGAGCACCGAGTCACATGGAAGAAGAGACCATATGTTGTTAATATTTCTTCCAGGTGTCAGAATAATTTTTAGGTATTCAAAAGGGATTGAATGTAACACTTAGTTCATGCCACGAAGAGAGTATCTTTGAGTCTATTCGATAATAAATAAGTGTTTTCAGTCAATTAACAGAGGGCTATAAGAAGGAAATTCACCAGGGCGGTGGATTTGTTTGGATTGATTTTAAATATTCTGGCAGAGCACAGGAGCTCCAAGTTCATGGTCGATGAAATCTGAGTTGGTGCAGCTACTCATAAAATCAATACTATGTTGGAAGAATTTCTAAAGCCTATGCCTAATCGCCCAGTTGTTGCAGAGCTTAGTACTTCAGATAGTATTGAAAAGTTATAAAGTTATTACCAGATTTCAAAGGATTTTATCAAATTCAAAGGGAAAAATCCAGAAATACATGAACAGAGCAAGGTAAAAGAAACTACTTCTCAATTAATTCTTCGAAACATGGGAATATAATTGTTATGGGTTATGTTTTTGGTAGCCATATATTCATGCTTTGATGAAATACAATAAGAAAGCAGAATGAGAGGGCCCAGTCAAATTTTATACTTTGAGGATCGATGTTGAACTTCATTCCAGAATCCTGGACAAAGGATTTTATTATGACTATGAAGTGATCAAATTAGTTAGTGATATGAAAGTAGCAAGTCAATGTATTTCTAGGAGATCAACAAGCAATGATCAACTTCAGATTTCGAGGCAGCTTTTGAGGGCTAATCAACAACCTCAAGATCAAAGAGTAGCTAAAGGACACCTGACAATAGTAATCTTCTAGCCAACAATAGACCCCAAAAATTCAACATACAAATCCAACAGTTAAACATTGAAAATTTGATCGAAGGATTTGATCAATCTAAATCAACATTTTCAGGCAACAACTCGACTGACAAATTTTATGGAGGAAGCAAAGCACATGCCAGTTCGAGATTAAAGAAGAATGTTGTTGTTAAAAGGAAAAAAGAGAAGATGTCATAGTGATAGAAGACCATTTTGAAGATGTAAAAGAAGATATCAAACAAAATACAAGAATGTCCCCAGTACATAAAGAATCATTAAAAGAAAAACCATAAAAGCTACAAAAAATACTTTGTTTTTTACCTGTTATAGTCTTTTTCTTCAAGAGAGGTTACAAAACAGCTGGAGAGGAATTTTATGAAAACAAAAGAGGTTTTTGTTGGGAACATGCCCCTTCACAAAAACCTCTCTCCTTTTTTATACAACAATCACATTTTAAGAGATACGAAGAGATCTTTGAGGGCTAATTTTCTGATAAAGCTACAGGAAATACTATGTTATTTTTACCTGTTTTAGTCTTCTTTTTCAAGAGAGGTTTCATAACCGATGGAGATGAATTTGATGAAACCAAAAGAGGTTTTTGTTGGTAACATTCCCCTTCACAAAAACCTCTCTCATGTTTTACACAACTATCACCATTTAAGAGATACGAAGAGATTGTTGGGCCCTATGTTTTAGGAATTTACCAGATTTGTTTTCCTAAAAAATCTCATGGATAGCAGTTGACAAGATACCTCACCAATTCAAATTAGAGATCAGATTGGATCTTCTACTTTATTATTTGAAACAAGAAACTAAATATAGATGAGGAGGTTTTCAAATCCATTTTTCTTGGATCTTGATAACTATGTATTGTTTCTATATAAACTCTGTAGAATGAGAAGTGAAAGGAGGGGGGGGGGAATGGAGATCCAAGGGACCCTTTTGTGAAGCTCACTGTAAAAGGAATTTATGCTCAATTTGACACTTAATAGAAAAGGCATATGGATGGTTAGACCCTCTTTTTATACTCTGTTATTTCTTTCTTCATGTTTGAATTCATTATTCAGATTGCAATGCTTTTTGATTCTTGACTGTTAATTTATATAGTGAAAATTTTACTGTAGAGATAACTTTTCATGTTTTGATATCAAGTTGATAGTATTGTTTCTTTATGATATTATGAGACAATAATTCTTGTGAAGTTGACAAATTGAAGGCTTCACCTTCCTTTTTCTTAATTGGTTTAATCCATCTTTGTGTCCACCTTTTATTCAGTCAATGGGATATACTGTGTTCTAATATTGATTTTCATGTTATGTTGGTACCTTGAAACCAGTTTCCAACCACCTTACTCAAAAAACCAAATCATAAAACCCTCAAAACACTTTTGCAATAAATCAATGATGCCCTAACTTACCCTTAGTAGTCAAGTGCAACTTTAGGGACTAACAATTCCCATGACTATGGTCATAAAGTGATCCACATTTTTAGATTATGTCATTCTTAAAGTCTCGAATTATGTCCTCAAGGTCTGCCGTTTGACTGTTTTTACCCTATCATTTCCTTGGTAGGCTGATTTAAGGATGTCCCAGGCCTGTTTTGAAGTACCAGCGTCTGTGATTTTTGAGAAGATTGAGTCATCCACGAAATTTTGAATCCATAATTTGGCTTTATTCTCTTTGTTCCTCTGTGTTGCCTGAGCAATTCTATGTTGGTTTGTCATGGTGGAAAGGTCTGCTAGATCTAGTTCCACATATCTAAGATCCATTGGATCCCAACACTCTTGTGCTTGCAATAAATATTTCATTCGAAGAGACCAAAACTCATAATTCTTTCCAAAAAGAATCGGACCTTGAGTTGGTCCAAAATTGCTAGACGTGGCCATCTTTAAATAATTTTAACAAAACATAAGAAAAAATATTGTTAGAAAATTTTGTGTTTACTTGTTTCCTGCACATAAAACCAGGTCTTCTAATTTCTTGCAGTGACTTCGGACCGAAAAACACGGTGTAAACCACTTCTTTGACTTTGATCAAGCTCGATCTAACTATCCGAGTGAAAGATCTACTGATTCAGAGCTCTGAGCTATGCTCTTTAGCAACTGTAATAATGCAACAACTGTAGCCCCTTTAATTGCGGAATAGGGCTTTCTGAGTTTACTCGAGAGCCAAAGAAAGTTTAGCTTCTCATATGACCATGGCCAGAAAAAACCAGGTGCTACGGGCTTTCATGTTTCGATACTTTCGCGTTTCGACGCTGAAGGTAGCAGTTCCTTCGAATAGCTGGAATGAAAAATTGCTTCAAGGATCAACGATCCTCATTGATTTGAGATCAATGACCACCGTTTCTTTGCAATATCGTGATCAACGATCTACAATCCTCCACGATCGGAGATCTAACGGTCTAGATCTACACTCAATCAACGACTCAAATTATTTCGGAATTTCGCATATCGCGAGTTCACAAAACTCTCGCCTCTAATTTCCTCGTAGCCAAAATTGCGATGGCGCTTGCATCGACGGTCCAGATCCTCCTATGATATGACGGTCCAGATCCTTTCGGGATTTCGCGAATCGGTATTTCGTGAATCTTGAATTCTCGTCATGATGTTCTCCAAACCTCGAATTGTGTAAGAAGCTACAAATTCTCGTTTGAAAAGATATTAAGTCAATATGGATGTCTGGTACATACATCTTTTGATCTAGGAGCCCACTTCTTTGCAAACACTTATAAATGGTTGATCGGATATTTAAGTTTGTTGATTAGAAGAGTATTCCATACTACCCTAGCGAAATGTCCTAACAAAGAGTATGAACAAGGTATTTGCATCCATACTCACAAAATATGTGACTTGAAGAGATTAGACTACAATAATTGACTTGATGTTATTCTCTCGGAATATAGGACAACATGGAAGAAATGATAAAATGTAAAAACCTTTGACAAATAAGCAATAATGTCAATAGAAAACTAGGTGTTATCCTTGTAAATAAAAGTAACATAGAGGGTATAGACAACAAAATATTTTTAAAAATGATTGGAAGAATTGGAGAGACTAGAGAAGAACATGCTTTGTGAAATATTTAAATGAGAAATGATCAATATTATGGTGAAAAGTTATGATGCAAACAAGATCAAGAAGTAAGATTTTGAAGATGGCATGCTGAATGACACTAAACCCATTCAGCTCTAATGTTTTCTGACATTCTTCTCCATAGACTTATATTGAAACAAATATCTATTTTTTGTTCACCGAGAAGACCCGCAAACCCTTTTTCAAGCGTCGTTATTATAGAAAACTTGTCACAACATCCGTCAAATGCAACATATTTATAGATTTTGTAACGTCGCAATTTCGACGTACAAAAGTCCTAAGTGACCATTGGTATTTTGACTTGGTGAACATACTAAGCTGACCGTTGGAGGGGAAAACCTAGTTTCCAAAACGTCGCAATTGCGACATATATCTTCACAAACGTGGCAAGAGAGACGTTCCAGTGGAAAATGTGGAAAGAGAGACGTTCCAGTGGAAAACGTGGAAAGAGTGACGTTAACGTGGCAAGAGAGACGTTAACGTGGAAAGAGAGATGTCAACGTGGCAACACCGACGTTATCGGGCAACATGATTTTTTTTTTTTTTAATTTCCTCTATTTTGTGACAATGTGGACAATTTTGTCCATAACGCCGCAAATAAAACGTCAGAATTTTTACAATATGTACTAGTGACTCCATTCTGTTGAGGTGTCCTAGCAACGAAGAATTGTCTTTTTATTCCAATACTAATACAGTAGTCCATAAATTCCTTTGACATGATCTCTCCTCCATTATCAGATCTCAAACATTTGATTCTTGAATCCATCTCATTTTCAACCATTTCCTTATAGATCTTGAAGTTTTCAAAATCTTCTAACTTGTTCTTGAGAAAGCAAACTGCATTCATTCTTGTATAATCATTAACTAATAACATAAAGTGTTTTTCACCTTTTAATACCTTTGTTGTAGTTGGTCTAACTAGATCAATGTGCACAATTTACAGTGGCATTGTTGTTGAATATTCCTTTGATTTGAACCTGGTCTTTGTTTTCTTTCCTTGTTGACAATGCTTGCATAAAGTGTTGGTTGGTTTCGTGATCTGGGGCATTTCTCGGATTACTTCTCTTTTACTGAATTTCACAAGGTTATCAAAATGCATGTGACCCATTCTTCTATTCCATAGACAACTTTCATCTTCCTTTCCTAAACAACACTTTTCATTTCCAATTTCACTTAACACGTATATGTTGTTTGAAGTTCTTGCATCTCTACTGACCAATTTCCCTGAACCTTATTTTCTTATCTCACACTTTTATAAATCAAAAGTAATTTTATGACCTTGGTCACAGAATTGACTCACACTTAGAAGATTGTGTTTCATATCTTCTATCAGTAGAACATTTTGTGCCTTTTCATTCTTGTTCCCAATTCGGACTGTGCCTTCTCTAATGATTTTGGATGAATTATCATTTCCGAAAGAGACTGATCCATTTTTTTTCTTTTCCTAATGTAAGAAATGTGTCTTTATCACCTATCATGTGTTTTAAACATCAATTGTCAACATACCAACCGTGTTTCTTCTTCTTAGCTTGTAGAGTGACTGTGCATTCTTCATTGTTATACTGATCTTGCTTTCTTATCCATGTCGTTTTATGAGCTTCTTGTATGTGACTGTTGTTATTCTGTTAAGGTTCTTTAGGAGAGACTGTCATTCTACAATCCTTGGCCATGTGTCAAAAATTTTTACATTTGTAACATTCCACTTTAGTGCTCAAAGATTCAAACCTGTTGTAACTTCTTATTTGTGTGTCACTAGGTATCCTTGAATAATCCATTTGTGTATAACTCTCAAAGTTGTTACTGTTCCTATTGTTAGCTCTGCAATTTACAACTTTATGTCCAAAATTATTACATGCATAACATAAACCAAAAAATATAGTTTGATACCTAGGAGTTTAATATCTTCTGAAAGAAGGTGCTCTTATGAATCCTTGTTCTTCTTGAGGCCTATCTGTCTATTGTTGATTTTGAAATCTGAATCTTCTTGGTGGAGGAGTGCCCCTGTAATCTTCATTGTATATCTTCCTATCATCTTTGATTGTTTCTGCATAGCTCTTTGTATTTGTTTCTTTCTCTATTGTTTTGGAGCTTGATCTTTTTTCTATCTAATTGTATCCAAGTCCGAACTTGTCAAGATGATATTTTTTACTGTTGATAATGTCATCCAGAACTTTTGAGCTATTCTGCATATTTTTCTTTTCAATATCCTTTCTTAGTGTGACAACCTCTGCTTCCAAGTTTCCAATGAACTTGTCCTTTTCTTCTAGTTGTTCTTTGAGTGCTTCTACAATTCTTTTATCTTCTTCTATTTGAACCTTCAATTTTGTGATCATTTGTTCTAGTTCTCGAGTGTCCTTTTTCTTGTCTAGTTCTACTTGTAGTTTCTTGTTTTTTTTTCTTTTCTCTTCTGATAACTTCTATGGCACACATTAATTCTTCTCGGTAGTCAACTTCTACCTCTTCAATTTCTTCTTCGACCTCTTCACATTCTTCTTCGGCTTCTTCATATTCTTCTTCGGAGTCTTCTTTGTCAGAGTCTTTTACTGCCATGAATAGAACTCTTCTTGTCTCATTGTCACTGACTTCATCTTCATCTGATGATGAGATGTATTCTTTGGTGTATAAGGTTTTCTTGAAAACTTTCTTAGTAGTTATTTTACCTTTATATGTGTGTTTTCCTTTTTGGTAACCTTCATCATTTATGTTTTTCTTATGAGGACATTTGTTAGCAAAATGACCAATATCATCACAATTAAAACAAATTAAAGGGATCTTACCTCTATACCTACGATTGGTTCCCTTGTTGAGTCTTTTGACGAAGTTGGCCACTTCTTCATAGTCTTTTGATGAAGTGTCACTACTGTTATTATATTCTTCTTGTTCCAGATTATTTTTCTTTGATCTTCTGGGTGCCTTGAAGGCTGCTTCTTTTACATCTGGATTTTTCTACTCATTTCTCATTTCATATGCTGTGAAGATTCCATGCAGTTCATCCATGCTTATTGAGTCCAGATCCAATCTTTCTTCTAGTGTTGATATCTTAGGGTTGAATCTAATAGGAAGAGATCTTAGTATCTTTTGAACAATTACAGATTCTTCAATTACTTCTCTCAATCCCATGATTGCATTCACTGTTTCATCGACTCGTAAGAAGTAGGTTGTGATATCTTCATATTCCTTCATTTTTAGTTGTTTGAACTGACCTCTGTAAGTCGAAAGCTTTGCTACTTTGACTTTTGTATCTCCTTCATAAATATTTTGAAGCTTGTCCCAAATCTCTTTAGCAGATTTACAGTGTGCAACTTCGGTGAATACTATATCATTGAGACCATTCAAAAGTGCATTTGAGTCTTTGGAATTATTCTCACCAAGTTTTACTACTTTTTCATTTGTTGGTGGAACTGCTGGTGTTGTGTATCCATCTACAATTGATTGCAAAACTTGAAATCCCTGTGATTCTATATATGTCCTCATCCTTATGCTCCAAAAAGTATACTTATGTCCATCAAACTATGGTATTCCATTTTTATATGAGTTGGTACTCTCCATGATCTACCTTTCAGTGGTTAAACTGATTTCTGAAGGAACCTGCTCTGATACCAATTGTTGTATTACCAAAAGGGGGGGTGAATCAATAATAGAGAAATGTAATCCTTTTTAACCATATAATCAAAGTGTTATATCAATGAAGAAATATCATCTAATAATTGCAGAGTAAATAAGAAATGAACAAATGAACAAACATACACATACAAAATACACCAATGTTTTACGTGGAAACCCAAATCGGGAGAAAACAACATAATTGTTTTTCTTATATGTCTTGAAGAATTACATTCATTAGAAGCACCAACTTCCTTTGTTTTCTAGCTGCAACTGGAAGGAGGCTACAACCCCCTAGTTTTTCTAGTTACAACCTAAGGGAAGCTCCAACTCCCGAATTCTATGGCTACAACCATAAGGAGGCTACAACCCCCTATGTTCTTTGGCTACAATCAGAAGGTGTCTACAACCACCTGTCCTTCCCCCGTCCTACCACCCTAAAGTAGAAGTAGAATGATGGAACCATTGTCAACCTATCATTGTGAGATATACTGTTGTAAACCTGTACAAATAAATCTGAACCATTCATCATCCTGTACCTCAATCTGTAATCAACCTGTACCATAAACAAGTGCATCAACCATGCACCAACCTGTACCAAATAACCTGTAATCAACCTGTACCATAA
>SNQJ01S0026604.1:40391-55279 GCA_010110895.2 Picea sitchensis
CTTTTGGGGCTTCTAGATGACATATGAGGGTCCTCCAACTTCGTAAGGCCATAACTCTCAAACCGTGAGGATTTATGTGACGTTCCACATACCACTAGAAATGGAATGACATGTACTGTCCATATATAATAGTATTATCTGAAAATATATCATAACACATACAATTATCCATCAAACAAACTTGAGTCCATTACCCAAACCTCGGGTCTCCAACTTCTCATGGCCATAACTCTCTAAATGTGAGGAGTTATGTGAAATTCCATATACCACAAGAAATGGAATGATAAGCACTATCCATATAGGATAGTTTACCTGAAAAATTCATTGTCCTTCATCTCATTATTCCACAATTAAGCATGGGTTCTCTTACTCTGCAAAGCGTCTTCCCATGAGGGATTTCATCATAAGGGGACGAATTTGGAGTTCATCCATCTTTACTTCTTATCAACCATGACAAGACAATAATGAGTCATCTTTAGATAAAACAATATTGGGTCCATTACCCAAACCTTTGTGTTGCAGAGCTTTCTTCAAGGGTTGACATCAATGACAACCAACCTTAATCAACATGTTATATATTAAGTACAATATATATTTTATAAAAGGGTCGACTTTGTAAAATGTTTTACAATAAATATATTAAATATTTGTGGGTTTTTTGGTTTAAAATTTTTTAATTAAATATTTTGAGGTTCATTTTTGAAATATAATTATTTTTTTATATTAAAAAACTTCAGTTATTAAAAGCTATGTTTTTTGGGGAGTTTGTGTTAATGTGAAAGTGTAGAGTTATAAGTTTAAGGTGGAGAAATTAAATGACAAGAACAACTTTGAGTTATGGAAGCTCAAGATGCGGGTTATGCTTGTGAAACAAGGATTGCAAAAGGCTTTGGATGGCAAGTCAAAGAGACCAACATGTATCTCGGACGAGGACTGAGATGATTTTGATTCAAGAGCTCTCATTAACATTCATCTTTGTTTGGCAGATGGAGTTTTGGTTAACATCATTGGCAAGGAAACAACAACATGATTATGGAGCAAGATGGAAATTCTTTATATGACAAAGTCCTTGATGAACATGGTGGAATGATGTTGGAGATGAATTTGTGTTTGTCCAAGAGGGAAAATTAGAATGCGTTAGATTTTTCTTACAATGGAGTGATGTTCTTCGAGATGTGCTTGTTCTTGGGCAAGAGGGAAAGATAGTATGCACTAATTTTCCCCTAGTGTGGAATGATGTTCTTCAATATGCATTTTAGCTTGTGCAAGAGGGAAAGTTAGCACATGCTATATTTACTCCATGGTTGAATGATGTTTTTCGATATGCACTTGTGCTTGGGAAAAAGAAAAATCTAGGATGTTCTATCTTTCTCACCTGGTGGAATGATGTTGTCCAAGATGTTCTTGTGCAAGACATAAATATAGCACGTGTTACCTTTCCCCCACAATGGAATTATGTTCTTCTCGATGTGCTTGTGGTTGTGCAAGAAGGGGATGAATTTGTACTTGTCCAAGAGGGGAAAGTTAGCACACACTAGATTTTCCATAAGGTGGAATGATGTTTTTCGAGATAGACTTATGTTTGCTTGAGAGAAAAATATAGCAAGCACTATCTAATATCCCCAAAAATAATTAATTATTAAACTCTATATGCACTTAGGAATTTATTTCCGTTTTTGGCAAATTCGTATTTGGAAAATTATTTCCATTTATCGAAATTTTGAATTTGGAATTTGATTAATTGTAATTAATTATTGTGAGTGTTGGGAAAATATTTGATTTGACCAACCAACTCTTTGACTATGACACATGTAAAAGAAAAATCCTTTTATATTAATCGTTGAAGGACAAATGGAACAGCCAGGTTGAAATTAGCTGACCATGACTCCATGAGTGGGGAACAGACTTGAACTACCTCAGGGATGAATTTTACAAGTGGAAAATGAGGAATTTGGCCACTAGCATCCCCTGAAAATTAGGGATTTGTAAAGCTCTGGAAGTTCCCAAAGAGGGAAAAAGACCTAGGCACAAGATGTTTTTGGATATACAACATATGGGAGGAGGGAGGACGTTGCAGAGTATGTTGGAGAAAGGATATAAATTGTTGTTATGAACATTGTTTAGAATGTGAGGCAAGGGGATTTATGATCTGAAATAGGACTGTAGTGAAAGAGGATCATTGGAATTCACCCTTATGGATTCATGGTCAGGCTAGGGGGTGACTGAAGCAAGTAGTTTGTTTGTTATGTTCTACGGTTGGGTGGAACTTTCCATTTGTTTTTCAGCATCGATTTCAGATATGTCCTTGTACCTATTATCTTGATGAATATTTTGATGTGTATTAGCTGATAGGGATGAAGTGAATCTATGATAATTACTTATTCGTGTGAACATCCTTTCTGAACAGAAATAGTATAGTCAATACAAGTCCTATCTATTGTCTGATATTATGACTATATTGGTATAAATATGAATGTGGAAATGGGTATAAAGAAGCATAGAGATTTATTGAAGTTTGTTATAGGTCGGATAACCTTTAGTGTGGACCTACTTCTACAGGAAGTGCATGTGTATGTTTTTTCTTTACATGTATTTGAATAAATGTATTATATATATAGGATATACATTCAAGATAAATAGAATATAAGTATTTATGTGTTAATCATAATACTTTCCCATGTACATAGAGATGTACATATATGTATTCATCTTAAGAAAAATTGGACTGTTGTAACGCCAAACACGAATTCTAGAAATGAATACAATATAGATGCATATGTGTATCATTGCATGCATAGATACTTAGAGATGCATAAACATATAATATACTCCTACAAAAAAACATTATTGATCTTTGAATCACATGATATTTCAAGTAAACTTCCATTTCTCAGATTATACCAAAGGCATAGGAAATTACAGTCCTTTTACACTACAGTAAACCCATAAATGAAGTTTTAATGTTATATAATACATATTATAGAGACTACTCAATACTTAACAATATTCTCTTAGGTTTTAGAAAAATTGTGTGTTCATTCATAATAAAACGATAAATGATCTGTATAGCCCAAGTCTCCTGGAACACACCTTTACAATAAAGTACCCTAGGTAAGGATCTGGTATCACTAGAAAATCAAACATGAACTTTTAAACTAAAACACTAGAATTGGAAATCGAATAATTTTTTGAGAAAGGTGTTTTCCTTGAACCATTGATTATGAACTATTTAAGTCTTGCAAGGGAAAACTGAGAATTAGCAATCAGTGTTAAGAAATAAATCAACGAAATTAATTATTGAAGATTTGGATATGAATAATACTTAGCTTGAGGTTGGCATGGGTGCATTTCCCATCGGCATCACTGAAGTGAACTATCCACAGCCTGAAGGGGAGGAGTGGACCCAAAAAAGACTTATGGGTACCCTCGCAAGGAAACAGGGGTCCCATAATTAGTTTTGAAGCTGAAATAGTTAATTTGAATGCTCCAAAATGTAAACAAGCAGGAGAACACTGCTAAAAATTTAATACACAGGTAACTGAACCAAGGAATATAACGGGAATACATGAAGTAATTAATACAAAATATAGTCAAACCATACAAATGGAAGTAATGCCTAGCACAAATAATAACTTAAAATGTGAATCACACAGAGCTAGGATAATTTTCCACGAATTGTGGGTGTGTTTTTCCAAAGGTAAATCGTACCCTCATTTTACCATAATGGTTTGAACTACGATCTTGAACTAGCAAGACAAATAAAATGTTTAATTTCAAAATCAAGAACATACAGGTTATGAATCGTATAGTGGGAAGGGTTATACGAATCTGGTGACCGAGGAGTCTCATAAACGCAAGTCTACATCGAGGGCATACAATATGTTACTTATGCAAAGAACCTAGGTCACGATTTTTCCCAATACCAAGAAAGAAAACCTTGGAATGCTTATATCTTTTGTACAAGCACTGTGATATCCCCAAAAATAAAGTATTTTTGAAGTTTAAAAAAATTGTAGGAAAATTATTTCGTTTTTAGTAAATTCAAATTTGGAAAATTTTTGCCATTTATGGAAATTCTGAATTTTGAATTTGATAATTGTAATTAATTATTATGACTATTGGGTAGTGATCTGATTTGACCCAAGTAACTATTTGACTATGACACTTGTATGAGAACATGATATTTTATATTAATTAGAGGAGGACAAATGGAACAACCATGTTAAAATCAGCTGACCATGACTCAATGAGTGGGGAACATGTTGGAACAACCTCTGGGCTGATTGTTACAAGTGAAAAATCATAGATTTGGCCACTGGCAGCCCCTGAAAATCAGGGATTTAGAAAGTTGCAAAAATTCCCAAGAGGGAAGAAAGACCTAGGAAAAAAGGATTGTTTTACTATATAGCATATGTGAGGAGGCAGGACGTTGTCCAGTATGCTGGGGAAAGAGACTATGGATTTTATTGGTTTTATGAACACTACAGTTGAGTGTGAGGCAAGAGGAATCTGCTAAAATTGAAGGATGTTGGTGAGGAGAAGTTTCCAAGTTCGCCCTCATGGATTCATGGTCAGGCTAGGGGGTGGATTGGGCAAGTGATTTGGCTGCCTTGTCCTACGATTGGGAGGAACATGGTTTTTCCCTTTGTATTCCCACGAATTGATACATATATGTATTCTATTCCCTTCTCTGTTTGAAATGACTAAATTGAGTTATTGGAATGTATCTGTCATTTAGGTTGGAATATTATTATGGATGAATTTTGTTCGCTCTTGTGAAGCATAAAAACTAACTGAATGTCACCAGATTTAATATTAAGTATTTTGACCACTTAAAGTATAGAATGAATACTGTAGTTCTTTTTCCCTTCCTTGTTTTCTTCATGAAGAATATGTGTGGCCAATTATGGAATTTATTCTATAGACTAGAATTACTACTGTATATGTATATATATATATATATATACATGTCTGTATTTCTTATGGATATGTATATATATAAGTATATCTATTTGTTTAGCTAGAAATCGGTGTGGACAAGATAAAAGAAGAATTCAGACTCAATGTCGATAACATAAATCATAAGTGTATATATATACATGTACAGACCTATCCTACACTCTGTAAGTAATCATTCCAGCAGACANNNATTCAATTACAATAATAGGAACATTTACGAAATGGTAGAAACTTTATGGAAACAGTTTGATTATACATTTCATTTTTCCTTCTTTTCAAGCGTTATCGTAGATTGCACAGAAGAATACTGTAATTTTATAAAGGGTTGTGCATATTGCAAGAATGGTAGATGAGAGACCTAATAGTTATACAATACCCCCAAAAGAACCAAAGAATAGCCAATAGATTTATATATGATATCAAATGTATAAAGAAATAATCCATATATAGTTAACAGAAATGGGGATTCTCAATCCTTTTTTTTTGTAAACCCAAGCATGTATAATTACTTAATGCGTAGATCTAGTAAATCCCTTTGTGAACAGAAGCAGTATAACTTCAGGTAATTCGTATATACAAAAGTAAATTAAGTTAGGAACAGATTTGAATACATATAGAAATGTAATAAGTGGTCTGCCTAATGTTACACATTATTTTCATCATCCCTATGATTGTTAATGATGTAAACCTATCTGTTGCCTTCAGAGGGGTTAGTGGCCTGAGTTCCTAAAGAGAGAAGGGATAAGATCTTCTCCTGAGAAAAGAAGTTGCTTTTTCCTATGTAAAAACCTTATAAAAAGGGAAGTTCGTAGGTTCCTATATAGGCAGGGTGCGAGAATGATCCATTCTCGCAGGTTGCACTATAGCTAGGGTGCAAGATGTTCGCAAGTTGCTCTATAACTAGGGTGCGAGAATTCTTGCACGTGGGAAAAATAAGCGTTTTCTTGAATCTTCTAGAAGGAGAAACTTCTATGGTAGGTGGCATCCGAATGGTTTGGATCTTACTCACTTTCATGATTCAATGGGATCATCCTAACCTCCTCACCTTATCCTCTTCAACTTATAAAAGGAGAGGAGTTCTCATGGAGAAAGTTATCTTTGCTGGTTCTTGAGATTGTTAGCTTTGGCTTGGTTAGAGTGGCTTTGAGATTTTCTTTGTCAAGATAGATTGTGAGTAGCTATCATATCTATGGTCTCAGAATCCTTGGAGCAAGAAGTGTGTGGGGAACAAAGGATAGTTGGAAGGGACCTTACGACATCAAGGCCATGGTTGTAATCTCTCTTTCACATTTAATATGATTCTTTCCCATAAAGCTATTTTCACTTTATTGTGTAATTCCTTGATCATAAACATAGGTTAACTATTGAATATATTGTTCTTTCTTCACTTAAAGGTACTCTAGTACAATCCAACGAATGTGAATTAATGAGTTGAAGTCGAACACTCGGCGGAATCTCCTGATCAGGGGTCAATAATGAAAACTCATTGTCGAAAGCGAGGAAACCTGCCATTGAGGCATGCAAGTTCCAAGGTACCAATTAGTTTCTTTGTCTAATTCCTGGATAATGAGTTGAAGTCGACAGGAAAAGACTCGTCACAGGTTCCAAGGTACCAATTAGTTTCTTTGTCTAATTCCTGGATAATGAGTCTTTTCCTGTCGAATTTGTCTCATTATCTAGGAATTAGACTCGTCAGAGGAGGGCCTTTAATGTATCCCACATCAATGACATGAAACAAGTAACAAGATTTGATGTAGATCGGTAACAAGATTCGGGGACTCCACTGGGATGCATACAATAGAAGGCTTTACGATCACAAATGGTCGCACTTAATAGAAGGCTTTCTCTCGGGTTGAACTTCTTAAATATATTGATGTATTAATGTATTAAATACATTTCCGGAAACACTGGGACCTAAAATAAATTGTGGACTGCTGCACTAATTTGTAATCTTATAGGAGTATGATCAAGAAACAAGTAGATTTTCCAACCTAGACAAGGCGAAAGTGAAAGGGTGTCATGTCTAAAAGCGATTCTTCCATAGAATACATGCTTAGATACATTTCTTTCCCACCTTTTCCCCCACCATTACTGGCAAGCACCTCTTTATTTTTATGCAAGCTTGAGGATGATAACATATGCTTGTAATGTAATCTCACCGTTCTGGACGAGTCCCTTGGAGTATGTTTAATGAACCCTAGGAAGGGAGGGACTGATCCCATTATGTCTTTCTGATGTTTATTTAATGTCCAAGAAAGAAAATCATGGGTTTTCGGCGTTTAGTGAGTCCGAAAACACTTAAAAGAGAACTCTCCCGGTTCCCTTTTCATAAATTAGTTTGATGAGACCTAGTAGATAAACTATCACCAAATGAATGCTTTCTTCAATATTTTAGCGAAGCGAAAGAACAAGGTCGTCACAATCTTTCATGTTTAGAGAGTCCTAAAAGAGCTTAAAGGGAACTCAAATGGGTTCCTTTTTCGTATAACCTTGTCGAATCAAAAGTGATAAAAGTATACTGGTTACATTCTCATTGATTTACTTGAAAGCACGAGAAAAACAAAGACTAGTCAGATTGTTTTCATTTTAATGCTAGTAAGCTTTCTCTTTAAAACAAACAAACTATGCTTGGACCCTCGCTTTCATTTTTTTTACGCAAGATTGAACCATAGGAAACTATGCTTGAGGTAGGTGGTTCATTTTTTTACACAAGCTTGAACCATAGAAACTATGTTTGCAACTTCCCAATGGTATACAAGGATGGTTGGTACTTAGCCCCCACTTAAGAAGCTAGCGGCTCAACTGCAGCATGAAGTTCTGTGAGAACAGGCAATGCCCCTGCTTCGCTTCATCCATCGACAAGGTGGAGGAAATGAAGCTTCAAATACTAGACGGCGCACTTGACCCAAATAGAGAGGGGAAAGCCATTTTTTAACGAGCTTGACACTAAAACAAGAACTATGCTCATAACCTCTCAAGTTTCATTTTTTAACGAGGGTTTCCTCAGATGAAAAAACTATCCTCGGGTTTCTTCTTTAACATAGTTAGAAAACTATGCCTGTCCGGTTTCATTTTAACGATTTTGAAATCAAAAATCATGCTCAAAGACCTATATTTCATATTAATCCAGGTTTCCGAGACGCAGAAAAACTATCCTCCTTCTTGATCATGATTCAAGAGGACAATTCGCACGAAACCATGTCAAGGGACAAGACTCGTTCATGGTTTCCAAGAGGTCTTCGCTGGAAGGTAGAAACACACTCTCGAAGGACACTATGTCGAGGGTCGCGACAGAGTTAAGAGATCGCCCCAATACTTATCGAAGAGATTACCATGTCAACTACCGGATCTAAGCCATCAGAAGTTGAAACCATTGGCGAAAACGCCACATAATTGACTTGTGGCGGGGGTGATACCGTCTGTATTTAAGAACCATTCAGGGAGGAAATTTAGGCGGGGTCAATGAATGAAAAGTTGATCAACAAATACAACTCGGCCCTCCATCGCAGGGAAAGATATCACACCTAAAAAAAGAGTAGACACAATAGCTTCATGGCATACATAATCTCGCCCAAGGAGTAAAGAAAACCAAGGTCTTGGACTACCATGACATCAATGATCTACGCTTCCTCCCAAAGTTACAGGAACCGAGGAAGGGTCCCTAAAGGTTGACTAGTTCTTCCGTTGTGTTAATGATGGCGTAACCGACGCAAGGAGGACAACCCAAAGCCGCTACAATAGAGGAAAAATACTAACAAAACTAACCTTCATCTATATTAACATTTGAGGAACACCACAAACCCTGCATCGTAATATGCAAAGGAATGTAAGAGGGAAGATGAGTTCCGCTATAGCACACCCCAATCAAAACGATGGCCTCATTACTTGAGGGAATCTTCGAGAAGGAGGAATACCGCGACGTAGAGATTCGTGATTAATGAGAAAAACCTGGTAGGTATCAGCCTTTACTCGAAATGGAGGAGTGGGATCGATCGATGTTGGGATCAGATCGACCACTTGGTTTCCATTCTCCAAGGGGAGAAATCGGGGCTCGTGGATTGCATCGCATCATTGGTTTCACTCTCTAAATTTTAGAGGGCTGGACCGAGGATGGGATTGATCAACCACTCTGGTTCATCCAAAAGATGTGACCGCATTGACCACTTGATCAACCGGATCAATCGGCCAAGGGAACTGTGATTGATCATTCCATCAACCATGGGTTGAGAGAAATGTGGGTGATGTGCCAGAAGTTGAGGCTATGAAATAGCTTCGCGTCTTCAGCACTTTAGGCTTTGTCCATATGAGGGCAAGATGAGTTAGATGAATCCCTGTGCATAACATACACCCGAACTTCACCTCTACTTTCTTCTCTCTCAATGGTATCTTGACTAGTTGATGGGGGGTCGTTAGTATGTTGTTCAAAGGCTAACGACATGGGTTGGCGAGGATGCATAGAACATGCTTCTATAAACTTGGATAAACCAAGGAAATCCTTCTATCATGGTTACCCTCACAGCCCCGCAAGGGTATCAGCTAGCTGCTGTTTGGGTGATCTTGACATCTTCAACATTCCCAGCATGATTAATAGTAACCGGTTGTTTTCCAACACGTTTGACAGTACAAAGTTTGGATCCGCTTTTATTTTTCTTTCTTCTTCTTATTCACCCAGCTACCAGCTCTCGTAAACTTTCACTCCACAAAGAAGATGAAATGGAAGGCGCACATTGCAAGCGTAAGAAGTTGTGAAGAAGACTCATCATAAAGAAAGTGAAGGATCAAACATGAGGTTGATGTTCTTGGGGAAGTGCTTACAACCGAATCACTTATTACATTATGGATTACCTAGGTGGAAAACAACCACACCGAAATCCCACCTGTGAGACCTGAAGGCTCAAAGTAGTAGTGATGTGAGGAGGACCAATGTTTTCAAGAAGGAAACAAAAGGTTCCCCTGAGTAGAGGTTCCTCATTGGTCATTTTGGGAATTGACGCCATGAAAAAAAAATCAATCTAGAGTCCACTAGGAAAACAAACAACATTAATGCCAAAAATAATATAGGAAGCTAAGAAACAAACAAAACCTTCTCAAGCAATGAATGCACTAGTTGGTGATGGAAACCAACGCCGGGAATAAAGTAAGAAGGGGATGAGATAGAGCCGTGGAAAAGTTACGTTGATGACTCGCTTAATGGACTTACACCGTGCAAGATCCCTCAATATAATCGTGGGTATACCCTCCAAGGATCACGAGTGAATTTGACCAACGTCTGACCTGAAAAATCGTGAAGACTTGCTCCTCCACAGCCACCTCATGTAAAGAACCCAGAAAGATAGGGCCACTAAGGTTACCACCAACAACAATAAAAGCTGGGGACAACAGCCTCGATCCACATGCAAGGGTAGTATCTAGCCCTAAATCAACCTCCAAAGGCTTCCACTATCATTGTGGTTATATCCGAAAGTGACTTCAGACACGCAATCTCTACACTAATATCAACAAAGCAGGCTGAGTAACTCAATAATACAAATGCGACCTTATGCTTGACCCTTGTGTGAGAAGGGCTTCCTGTGACAAAATGTGTAAGTGTAATTTCATTGCTCCATAACACAAGATCGTATGTTTGTTTGCAACTTTGAAAGTTATCTTTCACACCCATTCCAAAGCCCTACAACTAATATAATGTAGGTTTTCTACCAGGAAAGATAAAATGTCTAATCAATTTTATAAGCTCTTCATTTTATGGTCAAGAGTTACTCAAAAGGAAGTCGGTGTGGACACATGGTGTTTTGACCGACTTTAAAATTATGCAAAGATATGAAGATGAAATCGTTTCATTTCATGAAAGCTACACGAAGGAGAAAACATTTATCATTCCCATATGCATGATGTCCCAAAGTCTATTAAACCTTATCAATATCAATATTCTCAAAAAATGAGAAAGAGGTACTGTACACCAATGCAATTCCATTACTTCTGGGAGTGCAAGAATTCTAATCTAATAATATAAAGCAAGAAATTAAATCTTTTGTTTCAAAATTTTCACTAAAGTAATAAATTTAAACTTTCTTAAAACAACTTAAATCCCAAACTAAAAGTTTTCTTTAAAGTGCTAGAACTATTCATAAGAAATCCGATCTTTCCCTAAACAATTTAAGAAAACACATGCTTTGTAATTGAAAGACACCAAAGCAAGAAATAATCCTAAACCAAACAAAGAAAATATGGCTAAAAAGAAACTCAAACGATGTCAAGCAGACTGTAAACAATGTGATCACAGGTCTAAAAGATCAATCTGCTTGTTCAAAGCAAAACTGGGCATCAAAATGACAAGACCTAATCCAAATTTTTTTACAAATGAGTTCGCAACCCGGTAGTGGGGTACAGTGTGAGAAATAGGGATTCTCGTAGTCTAGATACATGCAGGGTGAGAGAATTAGGGATTCTCGCAACCTATACACAGGTAGGGTGCGAACTCAGGTGATTCTCACAATCCACTAAAGGGTACAGTGCAAGAACGCCTGTAAACTAAGATTTCCAGAAAGAACAAAATTTTGAGTGAACTTCTGAACTGTGAGAGTCTTGATGGATCTCCCCAATGCACTGTGAGACCAAAACAAGCAATCAAAGCAAGGAAACTAGACTAACTAGGAAACAACCGTCTCCCCAAAGGAGTCACCAATTTTGTTATTGGATAAATCCATAGGTGCGCATTATTATCATCCGATCTCCCTAGATCCACCCGATCTAGAACAAAGCAAGAGAGAACATGACTCCTTTTCCTAGATTTTGACCATTGAATTAAATAGGAGGCAAGAACTAGTAACATACCTTATTATCTCTTCATATGGTCTTTGTTTCTCACGCTTCGCTCCAGCTTTCCTCAAGGAATGTCAAGACCAATACAAGACAAACCAACCAAAGTGAAGAAAGCACAACATATTCAACAATTAACCTATGTATATCATGAAATTACACACAAAGGAAATGGCTTTATGGAAAGAATCACACATCAGACATCATATTAAAAAATGTGAAAGAAAGATACAACCATATGCCATGATGTCGTGTAGGCACCTTCCAACTATCCTTCGCTCCCCACACTCTTTGCTCCAAGATTGCATCATAGATCCTGATAGCTACCACAATCATCTTGACAAAAGCAACCAAAGCCACTCTAACCAAGCCAAAGCTAACAACTTCAAGAACCAACAGTTTAACCTTCTCCATGATAACTCCTCTCCTTTTATAAGTTGAAGAGGATAAGGTGAGGAGGTTAGGATGATCCCACTAAATCATGAAAGCGAGTAAGATCCAAACCATTCGGATGTTACCTCACCATAGAAGTTTCTCCTTCTAGAAGATTCGAGAAAACGCTCATTTTTCCCACGTGCAGGAATTCTCGCACCCTAGTTATAGAGCAACCTGCGAACATCTCGCACCCTGGCTATAGTGCAACCTGCGAGAATGGGTCATTCTCGCACCCTACCTATATAGAAACCTGCGAACTTCCCTTTTTATAAGGTTTTTACATAGGAAAAAGAAACTTCTTTTCTCAGGAGAAGTTCTTCTCCCTTCTCTCTTTAGGAACTCAAGCCGCTGACCCCTCCGAAGGCAACAGATAGGTTTACATCATTAACAATCATAGGGATGACGAAAATAATGTGTAACACCTGACTAATTGCAAGCTCAGACTGACTGTTAGTTCTGTAAACGCATAAGGGTTACATACCCAGTACTCTTAGTTGTCAAAGACACACAATGCTAAATATTTAAAAATAAAGTTACAGGAATAAAGAATATAAATACCATATTATTCATAATATATTTAATTCCATTATAACAAGATAATCTAGATCGTATCTTCCATTCCAAAATGGAGAGATAGGGGTCGGTAAAAGAAAACCCGACAAAGCTCTCGGTCAGGCATTCAGTTTTACAGTTATCTCTCGTATCAGACCATGAAAGTAATTTCTTTACAGAGATAATAAACAACAGAAACAAATGAACTCTACCACAAAAGGTTAAACCTTCTTCTACCCGGAATGCCTAAATTCTCAGAAAGGGCAGAGCGGAAATCGAATACTCCTTACGCCGGTGATAGGAGTTGTACTTCATGGCTTCATATGATTTAAAACCCTATACATTGAAAAAGAGAATCATTAAAATCTTAATAAGAGGATTAAGTTATCAATAAGAAAGAATAGTCTGAGTAATTACTTATCTGTAGTTGGAGGAGCTCTAAACCCTTCACCATTGCAACAAACCATGTTCCTTATAGACCGAGAAGGGAGAAGAGTCCCAAGATCTTCCTGGTGGGTACCCTCGCAAAAACCAGAGAGAACCACCATTAGATTTAAGGACCAGTAAATAACGACAGTAAATTTCACAACGACTGATTTTTTGAATGTTGAATATATATATGTGTGTGTGTGTGTGTGTGTGTGTTTGGTCACATGACAAGCATAGAACATCATTTAACTCAAATATAAAATGTAAAGATGGGATGTTTCGGCCTTCAAACCATAAGATTAAATCTATCTCACATCCTTGTGAATGCGGAGATATTACAGAGCCGAGAGTCCTAGTCGTGCTTTCCCTTTTGAAAAAATACATTCAGATTCATAAGTAAATGGGCGTGAACAAAATAAACACAATCATCCTTAGGATATATTCTTGTTGTATGAAAGTCTGGTGATAAATATCTGACCGACTACAAATTACATGGACGACCTAGAAATAAGAGAAAGTACAGTCGCATGTCTTTCATTGGATAGTTGGGTAAACAGATGAACATAGAGTAAAATATCCTGACGGACATCCAACGAGGACAGGAAATGGCATTCCACACTTGTCATGGGATTCACATACCATCATAGAAATTTAAGCACATACATAACCCTAAACTAAAATAATTTCCGAGTCATGATTTTGGTGAGGCATGATGGTCGCTAGGACAGAGAGAAACCCATTACTCAAACCAGTGAGTACAGAAGGTGACTAAAAGAATAACCTAAGAACGAAATGCTACCTACGCGAATCATGGAAAGGAAACAAAAGGAACTTTAAGTCAGAAGGGCCTTACAGAGAGTTTAAACAACAATTACATCAAAGGAAGTAGTCACTTACCTTTAGGAGGGGAAGTTTTGGGAGGCACACCTTATCCCCATACTCAACATGCCATGAGAAGTCCAGAAGGGAAGTGCAGGGCCAAGGAACGACAGACTAGCTCCAAAATGACAATAAACAACCATTGTTACCCTGAAAACAATAAGCCCGCGTGTATTGAATATGAAGAGTACAACATAGAATGTGCCATGTGATAAGAATGAATTGGCGTGTTTGGATTTGATGAGGGTATAGGATCGGCCTTGTTCCTCACCCACCTCCTTTAATGGATGACCTGATATTAACTCTCGATTTTCAAATCTCCTGACAACCTTAATTCTTTGTAAGGACAAGGGTGGCCTCCTCGAAACCTACGATCGGAAACATTAACCCTTCAATACTTCTAGTCTGGTTACTACCGGTAGTTAGACTTCACTTGAATCATGTAAATCTTAACCAACTGTCGGACTAGGGAATGCACCTAACTAGAAAATCAATTTGACTGTGTTGGAAAAGAGAGACTCTCAGTGATGCAGGAACATCGCCAAAATCAAGCGAGCCAGTGCGAAAGCAAAGGACAGCTCGACAAGCCAGCAAAAATTTTGAATTTCTCTTGTATTTGACGCTCGAACATAAATGTGGAAATTTAATGAAGCGCACTTGTATAATGTAAACGAACCTTGAGCAATTCACTCTCATCCTTAGTAGATAGAAGGCATTTAAAAAATAGTTAATGCAAGTATGTAGAATTGAATGTGTAGATTAGACATTTTTAGAACGCAAGAGGGAAACACGATATAGACACCCTCATTGTGTATTGT
>SNQJ01S0026604.1:55328-69532 GCA_010110895.2 Picea sitchensis
GATGAGGAAACATTGTTGAAAGGAGAAAGAGCATGCAGAGAGCTGTGTAAGAACACCCATGTACAGATATTTGGATTAATAGAAGAGGTTGATTCAAATTCATGGTTTTGTGTTTGTTCTCTGCGTATTGATGTTGAATAATATGCTCATGAATGTTTGCTTCCTGTTANAACTCAATGTTGATAACAGAAATCATAAGTGTATATATATACATGTACAGACCTGTCCTACACTCTGTAAGTAATCATTCTAGCAGACATTCAATTACAATAATAGAATCATTTACAAAATGGTAGAAACTTTATGGAAACAATTTGATTATACATTTCATTTTTCCTTCTTTTCAAGTGTTATTGTAGATTGCACAGAAGAATAATGTAATTTTATAAAGGGTTGTGCATATTGCAAGAATGGTAGATGAGAAACCTAATAGTTATAAAATACCCCCAGAAGAACCAAAGAATAGCCAATAGATTTATATACGATATCAAATGTATAAATAAATAATCCATATATAGTTAACAGAAATGGGGATTCTCAATCCTTTTTTTTTGTAAACCCAAGCATGTATAATTACTTAATGCATAGATCTAGTAAATCCCTTTGTGAACAGAAGAAGTATAACATCAGGTAATTTGTATATACAAAAGTAAATTAAGTTAGGAACATATTTGAATACATATAGAAATGTAATAAGTGGTCTGCATAACTAATTGCAAGCTCAGATTGACTGTTAGTTCTGTAAACGCAAAAGGGTTACATACCCAGTACTCTTAGTTGTCAAAGACACACGATGCTAAAGATTTAAAAATAAAGTTACAGGAATAAAGAATATAAATACCATATTATTCATAATATATTTAATTGCATTATAACAAGAGAATCTAGATCGTATCTTCCATTCCAAAATGGCGAGATAGGGGTCGGTAAAAGAAAACCCGACGAAGCTCTCGATCAGGCATTTAGTTTTACAATTAGCTCTCGTATCGGACCATGAAAGTAATTTCTTTACAGAGATAATAAACAACGGAAACAAATGAACTCTACCACAAAAGGTTAAACCTTCTTCTACCCGGAATGCCTAACTTCTCAGAAAGGGCAGAGCGGAACTCGAATACTCCTTACGTCGGTGATAGGAGTTGTACTTCACGGCTTCATATGATTTAAAACCCTATACATTGAAAAAGAGAATCATTAAAATCTTAATAAGAGGATTAAGTTAGCAATAAGAAAGAATAGTCTGAGTAATTACTTATCTGTAGTTGGAGGAGCTCTAAACCCTTCACCGTTGCAACAAACCGCTTGCCTTCTAGACCGAGAAGGGAGAAGAGGACCAAGATCTTCCTGGTGGGTACCCTCGCAAAAACCAGAGAGAACCACCATTAGATTTAAGGACCAGTAAATAACAACAGTAAATTTCACAACGACTGATTTTTCGAATGTTGAATATATATATATGTGTGTGTGTGTGTGTGTGTGTGTGTGTGTGTGTGTGTGTGTTTGGTCACACGACAAGCATAGAAAATCATTTAACTCAAATATAAAATGTAAAGATGGGATGTTTCGGCCTTCAAACCATAACATTAAATCTATCTCGCATCCTTGTGAATGCGAAGATATTACAGAGCCGAGAGTCCTAGTCGTGCTTTCCCTTTTGAAAAAATACATTCAGATTCATAAGTAAGTGGGCGTGAATAGAATAAACACAATCTTCCTTAGGATATATTCTTGTTGTATGAAAGTCTAGTGATAAAGATCTGACCGACTACAAATTACATGGACGACCTAGAAATAAAAGAAAGTACAGTCGCATGTCTTTCATTGGATAGTTGGGTAAACAGATGAACATAGAGTAAAATCTCCTGACGGACATCCAACGAGGATAGGAAATGGCATTCCACACTTTCCATGGGATTCACATACCATCATAGAAATTTAAGCACATACATAACCCTAAACTAAAATAATTTCAGAGTCATGATTCTGGTGAGGCACGATGGTCTCTATGACAGAGAGAAAACCATTACTCAAACTAGTGAGTACAGAAGGTGACTAAAATAATAACCTAAGAACGAAATGCTACCTACGCGAATCATGGAAAGGAAACAAAAGGAACTTTAAGTCAGAAGGGACTTACAGAGCGTTTAAACAACAATTACATCAAAGGAAGTAGTCACTTACCTTTAGGAGGGAAAGTTCTGGGAGGCACACCTTGTCCCCATACTCAACACGCCATGAGAAGTCCAGAAGGGAAGTGCAGGGCCAAGGCACGACAGACTAGCTCCAAAATGACAATAAACAACCATTGTTCCCTGAAAACAATAAGCCCGCGTGTATTGAATACGACGAGTACAACATAGAATGTGCCATGTGATAAGAATGACTTGGTGTGTTTGGATTTGATGAGGGTATAGGATCGGCCTTGTTCCTCACCCACCTCCTTTAATGGCTGACCTGATATTAACTCTCGACTGTCAAATCTCCTGACAACCTTAATTCTTTGTGAGGACAAGGGTGGCCTCCTCGAAACCTACGATCGGAAACATTAACCCTTCGATACTTCTAGTCTGGTTACTATCGGTAGTTAGACTTCTCTTGAATCATGTAAATCTTAACCAACTATCGGACTAGGGAATGCACCTAACTAGAAAATTAATTTGACTGTGTTGGAAAAGAGAGACTCTCAGTGATGCAGGAGCATCGCCAACATCAAGCGAGCTAGTGAGGAAGCGAAGGACAACTGGACAAGCCAACACAAATTTTGAATTTCTCTTGGATTTGACACACGAACATAAATGTGGCAATTTAATGAAGCGCACTTGTATAATGTAAACGGACCTTGAGCAATTCGCTCTTGTCCTTAGTAGATAGAAGGCATTTAAAAAATAGTTAATGCAAGTAGGTAGAATTGAATGTGTAGATTAGACAGTTTTAAAACGCAAGAGGGAAACAGGATATAGACACCCTCATTGTGTATTGTAACATTATTGGAGATAAGGCAACATTGTTGAAAGGAGCAAGAGCATGCAGAGAGCTGTGTAAGAACACCCATGTACAGATATTTGGATTAATAGAAGAGGTTGATTCAAATTCATGGTTTTGTGTTTGTTCTCTGCGTATTGATGTTGAATAATATGCTCATGAATGTTTGCTTCCTGTTATACATTTGCTTTATATGCTGTGTATATGATTTCATGTTGGAGTTGAAGTCTGAAAGGAAGAAGGAATAAGTTTCAATTGTTTCTCTATCTGAGCCAAAGGTTCCTGCAAGGAGTGCAGTTGAAGTATCCGCAAGGAGTGCATTGACAAAGGGTTCAGATAGGGTTTCTTTTGTCCTCATTTCCGCAGAAGTGCAGTTGGGCACAGGAGCCGTGCAAGGAGTGTGCAGGCCAAGTGAAGTCACAGGGTTGCGAACCTGAGTGAAGTATTTAGAGACTGTTGTTGCAGGTGTGAGCAGGGTCGAAGGAAATTCATCACTTGGAAGTGGCTGAAGGTTGCCGCAAGGAGTGCGTGCAAGAGTCTTCTCTAAGACTCAGAGTCATAAGAAATCTCAGGAAGGATAAAGCCTTCGAAATTGTTGAAGGACAGTGCAGGGAAGCTGTGACTGGAAGTGTGTAAGAAGCGTCATAATTTTGCGCTGCAGTTGAGCGAGTTTCGTGGAGGAACACTTGGTCATTCGCAGAAATCGCCAAGAGAGAAAGAACGGATGATCGGAATTCTCTAAGGAGGATTCACGAATTTCTGTGAGCCGTCAGATCTCACAGAGGAGCAGGGGAAATATGGTGAGTATTCCCAAGGGGTTCGAAGCTCAGGAGGGGACGAACCATCGATCCGAGTCACAAGGACCGCCGGATTTACTCGTGGTTTGAAGTCCCATGAACATAGCAACAGGAATCGCGAAATCACGAAACACGATATCCCGACGGTTAAGAGGAATAGTGTGGGGCCACAGCGGAGTCGGCGAGTGGACAGGTGGCACGCCATATCGGAGTTTCACGGTGAGAAGTCCTGAAATAACTGCATCAGGATTCGCGATATAGCGAAGTCCGAAATGCCGATGAAGTGACGGGGCATTGAAAAGTCAAACTCGCGCGTGCGTCGGAGTTTCTGCATATCGGGAATCGGGAGTCGGAAAGACAAGTTGTTTGACATCGCGAGTGCCGAAATCGCGATAGGGAAAATCCCAATAGGAAAAGGTCAGCGTTGACTGTTTTCGGGTTTCGGGGATTCGAGAGTCCAACGCTCGACCACTGACCTCGCGAAGTCGCGAAGTCCGATCTCTTAGTGTAAAGAGGGGATCCTGTGAGAGTTACTGTGGGTGCAGATTTCTTGATAGGGAAATAGAAGAGCCTTAGAGTTCTTTGGGCTGTGATAAAGGAAAGATCTTGCGTCGACGTGGACCTTTCGACCTACAGGTTGTGTTGGGAGCGTGCATCGGCATCACTCAGTCAACCAGATGTTACCAAGAGAACCATGGAAACCTTAGTTACCTTTGGGAAACCAAACAATGGAACATAACAACGAAGCAATTAAATTCGTCAGTCTTGATGTGTGTATAAGGTATTATAGGTAGTCTTGGAATTATAGACTTGCGTGTTGATGTTTTGGAGGACCCTAAGTCGTAGAGCTATTTTTTTTACTTCCACCTCATTCCAAGAATAACCCATATTTCTTGTTAAGGTTAATATAACTTGTATTTTTCCTTGTAAATGTTAGTATGAATTAAATGAAAGTTGAGAGGAGAACACTGAATGATGAGTCTGTCATGTTAAGAAAATGATGTGAACACAATAGGTTTCAGAATCAAACAAGTAGGAAAAGGGGGATTTCTCCTATTATGAGTCTGTTTCAAAGATTTAGAGCCTAATGCCTCTGATAAGATTTTTTTTTTTTTTATGAAATTGAGGTCCATTACATATGGTATCAGAGAAAAGTTTACAACATTGGGTCTTGAACAGGGCCACATTAAATTTTTGACATATATTTTTACTTATGAAAAACTAATAAACCTTCATTGTTACAAACATAAAACTTTTTATGTTTTGTGTTAATCATGGCAACACAGGATGACGGGGAAATCAAAATCGATGAAAATCCTGAACAAAGACTTCCTGAAAACCAGAGATAGAAAAATGATAGAATCTCACCCATAGAAGTATTGGAAACAATGAAGAATCTCATTGTTGAACTACAAATTTTCAAAGACAACAACGATAAATTAAAGAAGGCACAGTAGGAACAACAAAAGATAAATGAAGTCCTGCTACACAGTATAGTGACAAAGAAAATCCCAAAAGATGATAACCATGACGAAGAGGTTAGAAAAAGGGCCTCCAAGAATTCTGGGCCTGAAATAGAAAAAGGAGACAACTCTTATGAAGGTGCACCTTCAGCTGAGGACAAAACTAAAACATACATAAAAAGAAAACAAGTAGACCACCTTGAAGGAGAATTTAAAAATATTAAACCAACTACCTTTGATGGAGAATCCAGGACAGGAGAAGAAGCCGAGGCATGGTTGTTGGACATCAAAAAATACTTTCAGATCTACAACTATTTCAACAATATGAAGGTCAGAATGGCCATCTACAATCTGAAAGGGAAGGGCAGCATTTGGTAGCAAGACCTGAAATTGGCCAAGGGCCTAAAGGAGAAACAGTTGGAATAGTATGACTTTAAGAAGTATTTCAAGAAACAATACCTTTCTGAAATCTATTATGAAAGGAAAACAAAATAATTTTACGAGTTACGACTTGGACAGATGATGATGGAGGACCTTATAAATAAATATATTGAACTACTAAGGTTTGTACCGTACATCCGAGAGGATAAGGTAAATATCCAGTGATTCTTAAGCTATTTACCACAGTCCTACAGGGACATAATTGAGTTTGACAACCCCAAATCCTTGAGTGAAGTATTCAGGAAAGAACGAATGTGCTACGACTAGTAGAAATAGTGGGCAGAGTTTCCCAAAGCCTGGAAGGATAAGAAACATGATCGAATGAATCAACGGAAGAAAGGATACCAGCCAACTCCATATTGAAATACAACAAAAATCTTTTCAAGATTTTTTTTTCACTCCAACCATTTGAATATTTAAGGAAACGATAAACCATTAAATATGGGAACGAAGAAGTTTGGGGACAACCCCCACGAACCATTAAAGTGATGGGAATGTGGAGAACCTCATCTAAGGAGGAACTGTCCACATTTAATTTCAGCAAACAAAATTGTTGTTCATAATTTGCAGGAAGCCTCGACAGTGGGTGACGTGGGAAGAAGCCTGCATCGGATAAATGCAGCCATAGATGGTTGAAAAGCTGACCACCAGTCCTCTGTGGTAGAAATCGAAGGTAAAATCAACAATAGTCAAATTTTTGTTTTAATTGACCCTGGAGCTACGTTAAGTTATATTACTCCTGATGTAGTAGAGTCAAATAAACTTAAGAAACTAAAGCATGAAAAATCATGGCTGGTACAACTATCAACAGGAACTAAAAGGAAAGTAGTTGACTTTATTTCTGATTTTGTGTTCAGCTTAGATGTTCAAAATATAAGAACAAATATGAACATCCTACCACTAGGATCTTACGATATGATTATCGAGATGGATTGGTTGGAACAACACAAAGCAGTACTAGATTGTTATACATAGATACTTAACTATAAATAAGATTTTTCCACTACTAGAACAACCCAAGGTATACCAAAACCTGTATCATTCAGACAAGTTTCAGCGATGCAACTCAAGAAATGTATGAGGAAGGGATGTCAAGTTTATGCCATCCAAGTAACAAATCTGTTAGAAAAAGAAGATAAGCCAAAGTTAGAAGACTTCGTTGTCCTACATGAATTTAGAGAGATGTTTGTGGATGAGATATCAAAATTACCTCCTAGAAGGGAAATAGACCTCTCCATAGACCTACTACCTGGTTCAGCCCCTATCTCAAAAGCACCTTACCGAATGAGTCTACCAGAACTGAAAGAATTAAAAATACAATTACAAGAATTGTTAGACAAAGAGTATATCAGACCGAGTGTTTCACCATGGGGGGCACCAGTCCTCTTTGTGAAAAAGAAAGACAGTACTCTAAGACTTTTTATCGAATATAGACAATTGAATAAAATGAATATCAAGAACAAGTACCCCTTACCTAGGATAAATGACCTGCTTGATCAAGTAGGTGGGGCCAAGATCTTTTCGAAATTGGATTTACGATATGGTTATCATCAAGTTAGGATAAAGGATAAAGATATAAAAAAAATGGATTTTCGAACAAGATATGGACACTATGAATTCGTAGTCATACCTTTCAGACTCACTAACGCACAACCCACGTTTATGTGTCTGATGAACAGTGTTTTCAGTCAATACTTAGACAAATTTGTACTAGTATTTATCAACGATATTTTGGTCTACTCTAAAACAGAGGAAGAACATGAAGAACACTTATGTATAGTTCTGCAAATGTTGAGGAAGCACAAACTGTACGCCAAGTTTGATAAGTGTGACTTTTATCAAAAGAAAATACAATATCTAGGGCATGTAATTTCAGCAGAAGGCATTGTCGTAGACCCTGAGAAAATAAAAGCCATCATAGAATGGTCGGTACCTAAGGATGTAGCAGGCATTCGGTCATTCATGGGAATCACCGGATATTATTGCAAATTTATAGAGGGGTTCTCCAAGATAGCCTACCCCATCACGTCATTACAAAAGAAAGGGACCAAGTTTAACTAGTCACATAAGTGTCAAGATAGTTTTAACAAGCTAAAGGAATTATTGACAACTGCACCCATACTGAAGGTAGCAGACACAGATAAAGACTTCATCGTATGTGTTGATGCAAGTAAAGAAGGATTAGGTGGTGTCCTAACTCAGGAAGGACACATGATTTGTTATGAGTCCCAAAAATTAAAATAACATGAGAGAAATTATGTCACTCATGACTTAGAATTGGCAGTGGTAATACAGGTCTTAAAAATGTGGAGAGACTACTTAATGGGTAGAAAATTTCCACTATTGACAGATAATAGCGGGGTTAAATATCTGTTTAGCCAACCAGATCTTAATGCAAGGCAAACAAGATGGCTAGCCTTCTTGAGTGAATTTGACTTCAAAGTCAAACATATCAAGGGTAAGGAAAATAAGGTAGAAGATGCTTTAAGCAGAAGAGTCCATGGGTTATTTGAAATAAATATCAGCAGGGAAGAAAGTGACCTGGAACAAAGAATATGGACGGTAGGTATTAACAACGGAAATTACACTAAGATAATGACAGAATTACAAAACAACACCGCAAACTCATATAAACCAGATCTAAGTATCGACAAGAAGGGACTATTATGATTTTAAAAAAGACTTTACATACCAGATTCAGCAGAGTTAAAGTTAATAGTCTTGGACGAAGTGCATAAGAAACCGTATTCTCGCCATCCAGGATACCAGAAAACAATAACAACACTTAAAAAAATATTTTTCTAGCCTAATATGAAGGGAGGAACAACAAAATACTCATGTAGGTGCCAATATTGTCAGTAGGTTAATGTCGAACACCAACATCCAGCTGGCCTGTTACAGCCATTACCAGTACCATAATGGAAATGGGAGACCATATCGTTGGACTTTATAATAGGTTTGCCTAGAACTCAGAAACAAAATGATTCCATCATGGTGGTAATCGATAAACTCATTAAGCCTGCACACGTTATTCCTCTAAAGTCTACTTTTAAAGTTATAAGCATTGCTGAAATATTTATGAAAGAAATTTTTAGACTACATGGTATTCCAAAAATGGTGATTTCAGATAGAGATGCAAAATTCACATCCTCCTTTTGGAAGGAATTGTTTGTAGGGCTAAATACTGATTTGAATTTCAGTACGAGTTATCATCCAAAAACAGATGGACATACTGAAAGGACAAACCAAATCGTAGAGGATATGATCTGCATGTATGTAAGAACAAAACCAGACAAGTGGGAAGACTATCTACACTTGGTAGAATTTGCATATAACAATGGGTACCAAACTTCAGCTAAGTTAAGCCATTTCGAGGTATTGTAAAATAGATAGTGTATGACTCCAATTAGCTAGGATAACCATGCTGACAGAATCATGGTTGGACCAGAGATGCTCCAAGAAATGGAGGACATGGTAAGGAAGGTACAACAGAACTTAAAAGAAGCACAAGACAGACAGAAGAGCTATGCAGATCGGAAAAGAAGACACTTGGAATTTCAAGTGGGAGACCATGTTTATTTGAAGGTCAAAGCCCAGAAAAGTTCATTGAAGTTAGGGAATTGTGCCAGGCTGGCACCCAGGTTTTGTGGGCCCTTTGAGATACTAGCTCGAATTGGACCCATAGCATACCAACTTGCACTTCCAGCTAATCTAAGAATTCATAATGTATTTCATGTTTCTTTGTTGAAAAAATATATTCATGACCCTATGAATATGATTGATTGGAACTCGGTGCAGGTGGAACCCGAAGGCGAATTCCAGGTGGAACCCCTACGTATTCTGGACCGGAGAGAAATAACACTTCGGAACAAATCCATCGCTCAGGTAAAGGTGCAATGGAAGAACTTTAGTCCTGAGGAGGCCACTTGAGAGTTGGAGGGAGATTTGCGTAAATCTCATCCAATCATGTTTCAAGAAAGGAACGAACACTGAGGACAGTGTTTTTATGAAGGGGGAAAGGATGTGATATTCCCCAAAATAAAGTATTTTTGAAATTTTAAAAAATTGTTGGAAAATTATTCTGTTTTTAGTAAATTAAAATTTGGAATTTTTTTTCCATTTATGGCAATTCTAAATTTTGAATTTGATAATTGTAATTAATTATTATGACTGTTGGGTAGTGATTTGACCCAACTAACTATTTGACTATGACACTTGTATGAGAACAAGATATTTTATATTAATTGCAGGAGGACAAATGGAACAACCATGTTAAAATCAGTTGACCATGACTCCATGAGTGGGGAACATGTTGGAACTACCTTTGGGCTGATTGTTACAAGTGGAAAATCAGATATTTGGCCACTGGAAGCCCCTGAAAATCAGGGATTTAGAAAGCTGCAAGAATTTCCAAGGGGGAAGAAAGACCTAGGCAAAAAGGATTGTTTTACTATATAGCATATGTGAGGAGGCAGGACGTTGTCCAGTATGCTGGGGAAAGAGACTATGGATTTTCTTGTTGTTATGAACACTACAGTTGAGTCTGAGGCAATAGGAATCTACTGGAGTTGAAGGACATTGCTTTGGAGAAGTTTCCAAGTTCTCCCTCATGGATTCATGGTCAGGCTAGGGGGTGGATTGGGCAAGTGATTTGGCTTCCCTGTCCTACGGTTGGGAGGAATGTGGTTGTTCTCTTTGTCTTTTTGCGAATTGACACAAATATGTTCTATTCTCTTCTCTGTTTGAAATGACTAAATTGAGTTATTGGAATGTATATGTCATTTAAGTTGGAATATTATTATGGATGAATTTTTTTATCTCTTGTGAAGCATAAAAACTAACTGAATGTCACTAGATTTAATACTAAGTATTTTTCCCACTTAAAGTATAGAATGAATACTGTATTTCTTTTTTCCCTTCCTTGTTTTCTTCATGAATAATACATGCGGCCAATTCTGGAATGTATTCTATAGACTAGAATTACTACTATGTGTGTGTGTGTGTGTGTGTGTGTGTGTATTTCTTATGGATATGTATATATATAAGTATATCTATTTGTTTAGTTTGCAATTGGTGTGGACATGATAGAAGAAAAATTTAGTTCAATGTCGATAATAGAAATCATAAGTGTATATATATACATGTACAGACCTATCCTACACTCTGTAAGTAATCATTCAAGGAGACATTCAATTACGATAATAGGAACATTTACGAAATGGTAAAAGCTTTATGGAAACAGTTTGATTATACATTTCCTTTTTCCTTCTTTTCAAGCGGTATCGCAAATTGCACAGAAGAATATTGTAACTTTATAAAGGGTTGTGCATATTGCAAGAATGATAGATGAGAAACCTAATAGTTATACAATACCCCAGAAGAACCAAAGAATAGCCAACATATTTATATATGATGTCAAATGTATAAATAAATAATCCAGATATAGTTAACAAAAACCGGGATTCTCAATCCTTTTTTTTTGTAAACCCAAGCCTGTATAATTACTTAATGCATAGATCCGGTAAATCCTTTTGTGAATGGAAGCAATATAACTTCAGGTAATTCATATATACAAAAGTAAATTAAGTTAGGAACATATTTGAATACATATCGAAATGTAATAAGTGCCATGTCTAACTAATTGCAGGCTCATACTGTTGTTACCTCTGTAAATGCAAAAGTGTTACATACCCAGTACTCTTAGTTGCCAAAGACACACGATGCTAAAGATTTAAAAATAAAGTTACAAGAATAAAGAATATAAACACCATATTATTCATAATATCTTTAATTTCACTATAACAAGAGAATCTAGATCGTATCTTTCATTCCAAAATGGCGAGATAGGGGTTGGTAAAAGAAAAACCGACGAAGCCTCTCGGTTAGGCCTTTAGTTTTACACTTATCTCTCATATAGGACCATGAAAGTAATTTCTTTATAGAGATAATAAACAGCGGAAACACATGAACTCTACCACAAAAGGTTAAACCTTCTTCTACGTGGAATGCCTAACTTTTCAGAAAGGGCAGAACGAAACCCAAATACCTCTTACGTTTTTTACAGGAGTTGTACTTCACGGCTTCGTATGATTTAAAACCTTGCACATTGAAAAAGAGAATCATTAAAATCTTAATAAGAGGATTAAGTTAGCAATAAGAAAGAATAGTCTAAGTAATTACTTATCTGTAGTTGGAGGAGCCCTAAACCCTTCACCGTTGCAACAAACCACGTGCCTTCCACACCGAGAAGGGAGAAGGGGCCCAAGATATTCCTGGTGGGTACCCTCACAAAAACTAGAGAGACCCACCATTAGCTTTAAGGACCAGTAAATAACCACAGTAAATTTCACAAAGACTGATTATTTGAATGTTGAATATATATATATATATATATTTGGTCACACGACAAGCATAAACCATCATTTAACTCAAATATAAAATGTAAAGATGGGATGTTTCGGCCTTCAAACCATAACATTAAATCTATCTCGCATCCTTGTGAATGCGGAGATATTACAGAGTCGAGAGTCCTAGTCGTGCTTTCCCTTTTGAAAACATACATTCAGATTCATAAACAAATGGGCATGAATAGAATAAACACAAACGTCCTTAGGATATATTCTCATAGTATGGAAGTCTGGTGATCTGACCGACTACAAATTATATGGACGACCTTCAAATAAGAGAAAGTGCAGTCACATGTCTTTCATTGTGTAGCTAGGTAAAAAGAGGACCAGAGAGTAAAATCTCATGACAGACATCCAACGAGGACAGGAAATGGAATTCGAGACTTGCCATGGGATTCACATACCAGCATACAAATTTAAGCACATACAGAACCCTAAACTAAAATAATTTCGGAGTCATGATTCTGGTGAGGCATGGTGGTCACTAAGACAGAGAGAAACCCGTTACTCAAACCAGTGAGTATAGAAGGTGACTAAAAGAATAACCTAAGAATGAAATACTACCTACGCGAATCATGGAAAGGAAACAAAAGGAACTTTAAGTCGGAAGGGCCTTGCAGAGCGTTTAAACAACAATTACAGCAAAGGAAGTAGTCACTTACCTTTAGGAGGGGAATTTATAGGAGGTGCACCTTGTCCCCATACTCAACACACCATGAGAAGTCCAGAAGGGAAGTGCAGGGCCAAGGTGGGACATACTAGCTCCAAAATGACAATAAAAAACAATTGTTACCCTGAAAACAACAAGCCCGTGCTTATTGAATACGACGATTACAACAGAGAACGTGCCATGTGATAAGAATGACTTGGCATGTTTGGATTTGATGAGGGTACAAGATCGGCCTCGTTCCTCACCCACCTCCTTTAATAGTCGACCTGATATTAACTCTCGACTATCAAACCTCTTGACAACCTTAATTCTTTGCGAGGACAAGGGCGGCCTCCTCGAAACCTACCATGGAAACATTAACCCTTCGATACTTTTATTCTGGTTAGTACCGGTAGTTAGACTTCGCTCGAATCAGGTAAGTCTTAATCAACTATCAGACTAGGGAATGCGCCTAACTAGAAAATTAATTTGATTGTGTTGGAAAAGAGAGACTCTCAGTCAACCAGATGTTACCATGAGGACCATCGAAACCTTAGTTACCTTTGGGAAACCAAATAGCGGAACATAAAAATGAAGCAATTAAATTCATCAATCTTGATGTGTGTATAAGGTATTATATTTAGTATTGGAATTATAGACTTGCTCGCCGATGTTTTGCAGGACCCTAAGTCGTAAAGCTATTTTTTTTACTTCCACCTCATTCCAAGAATAACCCATATTCCTTGTTAAGGTTAATATAACTTGTATTTTTCCTTGTAAAGGTTAGTATGACTTAAATGAATGTTGAGAGGAGAACACTGAATGACGAGTCTGTCATGTTAAGAAAGGGAAGTGAACACAATAGATTTCAGAATCAAACAAGTAGGAAAAGGGGGATTTCTCCTATTATGAGTCTATTTCAAAGATTTAGAGCCTAATACCTCTTATAAGATTTTTTTTTTTTTTATGAAATTGAGGTCCATTACAAGCACAAAGAGCGGAACTTACAAATTATTATTTCTACTTCTATGTAGTAACCCCGAAAGGTAAGATGTGTGCCAAATATGACTAGTTGTTTTCCTTTCTGAAATTTAATTAAACACAACAACTTACTTTATGGAAGGAAAAATACACAATACCTAAACAAAGGGTCGTTAGAGGACATATCGCTTTATGAAGGGTAAACACATGCTCACGCGATACAAAACGCAGAAGTCAAATACCATAGAGAGTTCAACAAAATATTTTACCTTGCAACTTTCCACCATAGGCTTTACGCAAGGGAGATATTATATATTAACCAGTAGATAATCCTAGAGGGAACACATTGTGTAGGATTTTTATTATCTATGCACAAGACGCAAACCTAGAAAGGCAATTCAGGAAGGTTTTTCTGAGTGGTTCTAAAACGCATAGGGTAATGTAACTGTGTAACCAGTAGGTAGGAAACTGCCCCTCGCATTCT
>SNQJ01S0026604.1:70518-80642 GCA_010110895.2 Picea sitchensis
CATAAGTCAAATACCACAGAGAGTTCAACAAAATATTTTACCTTATAACTTTCCACCATAGGATTTACGCAAGGGAGAGATTTAAGCTTAACCAATAGATAATACCGTAGGGAACGCATTGTGTAGGGTTTTTATTATCTATGCACAAGACGCGAACCTAGAAAGGCAATTCGGGAAGTTTTTTTTGAGTGCTTCTAAAATGCATAGGGTTATGTAACTGTGTAGCCAGTAGGTAGGAAACTACCACTCGCGTTCTCAAGACTCGAAGATTTTGCTATGTTTTACTTCTAGGTCGAATCAAGAAGGAGCGAGCTTACACCGACGATGGAGGTAATAATCTTAGCGCGAAAGAAAGAAAACTGCAAACTTATGCTATTAATATTATTGTATTTTTAAGAGTCCCTCAATCAAGTCCAGAACAGATAAGAAAACTAGTAAGATTTCTTAAGTGACAAAGTGTTACAACGTTTCTTACGATAAGAAGCAAGTCACATAGTAAGACAATCGGAGTACAACAACGAAATCCATTATAGTATGATAAGGTTACCTATCATGTGCCATAAGGAAGCTGGGTCTATTTCAAGCCCTCTCCATCGTTGTTTTTGTTCAGAACTAGATCGAACATCCTAGCCAGCCAAATGACAGAAGAAGAAAACGCAGAGTAAGAACCCTCTCTATGCCTAGGTTAAGCCGAGACAATGAGTTACCTCGGTCTCGAAAAAATATTATGGAGGTAGTTACGCAGTGGTACTTTTCCATGTGAAGTTAATGAGGTGGCAGGATTGTGTTTGGACACGATGGTTGAACGACTGCTCAGGAAGGTACTTTCGCAGACCCCATTAATGGTTTAAGCAGGTTTTTAAAAACTCGATATTCATACCTTGCCTCAGACATGAGGTCAATTTATTGCGGAGAGCGTTGCCAGTCAGTTAGGGATGCAATTGTAAACTCCAGTCACGTCCACCTCATCTAGTTATGGTTTCAGCCACATGTTGTTTCTGGACTTGTTCAACAAACTCCAGGCTAGTGACTGATAACGTTGGAAAACATGTAACGATCGTTAACTATACTCTTATTGATGACCATGTCTTAATAATAGTACGAGTCTTGATTATGCGCCTTACAGGAGTTAGGTTAATAGTTATTACGTATTAATCCTATAATATGATCGAGTTAACCATAGAATTCCTATATTATATATAGAAAAATGAACTCTAGTGCAACTTTATAAATCCTTATGGTATTATATATATAGAATTACTATGGCATATAGTATCGTATTCTAACTCAAATATGGTGTTGTTATTGTTCAAGGTTCACTAGTTAGATCCAAAAACTATTCATACATATAACTATGTTTAAATTTTTATCAATGATGAAAACTATAGGATAAGTGCACTGGTATAGTAGTGGATAGACTATAGGATAATATTTTCCTTGCGATGATTACACACTTTAAGTGTGGTATTATTCGATGTGACTACAGAGTTAAATTTTAGTCTACATAACATTGCAATTGTGTCAAGAAAAGATAATTGTAGGATATAGAATATAGTAGAAACGGAAGAATTACTTTGCATATAAAATTAAAGAATATTTTGAAAACAAATAGTGAAAGCTAAAGGAGAATTAATGACTCTAATAAAAAAAACATTATTTGGTAAATTTGGGGTACATTACATATGGTATCATAGCAAAGTTTACAACACTTGGACCTCAAAGCAGGGCCAAAATTTTTAATGAAAAACTAACAAAAATGCTTACTGTTACAAACATTACATATGGTATCATAGCAAAGTTTACAACACTTGGACCTCAAAGCAGGGCCAAATTTTTTAATGAAAAACTAACAAAAATGCTTACTGTTACAAACATAAACATTTTGTTTTGTTTTGATAATGGCAGCACAGAATGAAGAGGAGATCATACTTGAGGAGAATATTGATCAAGGACCTCCTAGAAAGCATGGGCAGAACAATGAAGGAAGTTCATCCACCCAGGTTTTGGAAACAATGAGGAACCTTATCATGGGACTAGAAGCTTTCAAGGCAGATAATGCAAAACTTAAAAAGGCACACGAAGACCAGTAGGAAATAAATGAGGTACTGTTGCGTAGCATAATAAAAAAAAATATCCCAAAAGACAGTGACAAGGAAGAAGAGGTCAGCAAAAGAGCCTTTAAAAATTCTTGTCCTGAAGCAGAAAACGAGAACAATTCTTCTGAAGGCACACCAACAACAGAAAATAAAGTAGCCACAAGAAGAAAGAGGAAACAGGTGGAYCACTTGGAGGGTGAATTTAARAAAATCAAACATTCCACCTTTGACGGAGAATCTAGGACAGGGCARRAGGYTGAAGCATGKTTACTYGACATAAAAACTTATTTCTAGATTTATAATTATTCCAGCAACATGAAGGTCATAATGGAAATTTATAGCCTGAAAGCAAAGGGGAGTATATGGTGGTAGGACCTGAAGTTGGCCAAGGGATTAAACGAAAAGCAGATGGAATGGTCGGATTTCAAGAAATACTTTAAGAAACATTATTTATCATAAAACTATTATGAGATAAAGACCAAAGAATTCTATGAGCTAAGACTCGGCCAAATGACCATGTATAACTTGATAAACAAATTTCTTGAGTTATTAATATTTTTGCCTTATATCAGGGAAGACAAAGTAAAAATCGAGCAATTCCTAAGCTATTTACCAGATTCCTATAAGGAAAGAATTTAATTCGATAACCCCAAAACCTTGAGTGAAGTTTTTAGAAAGGCTTGGATGTGCTATGACCAGTACAAACATCATTTTGAACTTCCCAAGGCTTGGAAAGATAGGAAACATGATAAATTGAATCAACAAAAGAAGGGCTTCCAACTAGCCCCTTTCCAGAATGTAGCAAATAATTTCCAAAGGAAACATTTTCATTCCAATAACCAGAACACCCAAGGGGGAGATAGACCAGTTAATCTGGGAACCAAGAGGTTTGGGGATAGCCCAAGGGAACAATTAAAATGTTGGGAGTGTGGAAAACCTCACTTAAGGAGGAATTGTCCATGTTTAACTTCTGCAGGAAGGACTAGATTTCATAACCTGCAAGAGGCCTATACACTAGGAGATGTGGGAAAAAGCGTACACAGGATCAATGCAGTTGTGGATGGCCAACAAGATGATCACCAATCCACTATAGTGGAAGTTGAAGGTAAAATTAATAATAATTGTATTTCTATTTCAATTGATCTGGGAGCTACTCTGAGCTATGTTACTCCTGGTGCAATTGATTCAAACAATATTAAGAAAGTAAAGCATGCTAAATCTTGGTTAGTATAGTTAGCAACAGGGGAAAAAAGGAAAGTAACAGATTTCATTTATGATTGTGAACTCAGTTTAGATGGTCAAAATACAAATTTAAATCTGAATATTCTATCGTAAGGGTCATACGATATAATTATTGGAATGGACTAGTTAGAGAAGCATAAAGAAATTTTGGATTTTTATGAAAAATCACTTACAGAGACAAAAAAAAACACAGTTAGGACAATACAAGGCATCAGAAAACTAGTCTCATTAGGAAGATTTCAGCAATGCAGTTTAAGAAGTGCATGAATAAAGGTTGGAAGATTCATGTTATTAAAGTGACAAATCTGTTGGAAAAAGAAAATAAAGCCAACCTAGAAGATTTTACTGTCTTTCATGAATTTAGAGATTTATTTGTAGACGAAATACCAGAATTTCCCCTAAGAAGAGATAGATTTCTCTATCGATCTGTTGCTTGGATCAACCCCTATATCTAAGGCACCCTATAGGATGGGTTTACCCAAATTGACGAGTTGAAAATAAAACTACAAGATCTGTTGGACAAGGAATACATTAGACTAAGTGTTTCACCGTGGGGAGCACCAATCCTTTTTGATAAAAAGAAAGACACAAATTTAAGATTATGCATTGATTATAGATAGTTAAAAAAAAATGACTGTTAAGAACAAGTATCCCCTACCCAGAATCAATGATCTCTTTGACCAAGTGGGAGGGGAAAATATTTTCTCTAAATTATATTCAATATCAGGTTATCACCAAGTCAGAATAAAGGATGAAGACATAAGTAAAAAAACATTCAAAATGAGATATGGACATTAGGAGTTTGTTCTTATCTCGTTTGGTCTCACTAATGCACCATCAACATTTATGTGTTTAATGAATAACATATTTCGTTAGTATTTGGATAAGTTTGTGTTGGTATTTATTGATGACATTCTAGTGTGTTTGAAAACAAAAGAAGAACATGAAGAACATATAAAGATAGTATTGCAGACCCTAGGAAAGCACAATTTGTATGCAAAATTTGATAAATGTAACTTCTACCAAAAGAGAATACAGTACCTAGGACATGTAATATATGAAGAAGGTATTTCAATCGACCTCGAGAAGATAAGATCCATCATGGAATGGCCTATCACTAAATATGTGGCGTACATCCGATCATTCATGGGAATTACCGGTTACTACCGGATATTTATCGAGGGTTCTCCAAGATTGCATACCCAATCACATCCCTACAAAAAAAGGGGACCAAGTTTATTTGGTGGCAGAAGTATTAGGACAGTTTTAATAATTTAAAAGAACTACTAACAATTGCACCTATTTTAAGGGTAGCAGACCTTCATAAGGACTTTACAGTCTGCGTGGATGCAAGAATAGAAGGTTTGGGAGCTGTCTTAACTCAATAGGGACACGTTATTTGTTACGAGTCACAAAAACTAAAAGAGCATGAACGAAACTACGTCACACACGACTTGGAATTAGCAGCGATAATTCATGCGTTAAAAATGTGGAGACACTATTTAATGGGCATAAAATTTATGATGCTAACCAATAACAGTGGTGTGAAATTCTTATTCAGCGAACCAGATATTAACGTAGGGCAAGAAAAATTGTTGGCCTTCTTGAGTGAATTTGATTTCAAGGTAAGACACATCAAGGGTAAGGAAAACAAAGTGGCAGATGATTTAAGTAGGAGAATTCATGGGTTGCTTGAGATAAATATTAGCAGGGAAGAAAGCGACATTGAACAAAGGATAAAATACGCAAGTAGTAATGACGAAAAATACATCAAAACAGTGGAATATTTACAAAATAATGCAAAAAATTTAGACATAACAGATCTGAGTTTGGACAGAAATGGACTACTAAGATTCAAAAACAGGTTGTACATACCAGATTTTGCTGAATTAAAGATAACAATTTTGGATGAAGTACACAAGAAGCCATATTTTGGCCATTCAGGATACCAAAAAATGGTAACAACATTAAGGAAGTTGTTTAATTGGCCTAACATGAAAGGTGAGACAACATAATACTTATCTAAGTGCCTAGATTGTCAACAGGTGAAGGTTGAACACCAGCTCCTAGTTGGCCTACTAAAGCCTCTACCTAGACCAGAATGGAAGTGGGAGACTATCTAACTGGATTTTATCACAGTTTTTCCTAAAACTCAAAAAAATAATGATTCAATTATGGTAGTAATTGATAAACTTGACAAGCCTGCACATTTTATTCCTATGAAATATACTTATAAAGCTATTAACATCATTGAAATATTTATGAAGGAATCTTTTAGAGTACATGGTATTCCTAAAATGGTGATTTCGGATAGACATGTCCAATTTACATCAACGTTTTGAAAAGAATTGTTTGCAGGGTTGAATATTAACTTGAATTTCATCACAAGCTACCATCCACAAATAGATGGGAAAACTGAAAGAACAAACCAAATTGTGGAAGATATGTTACGAATGTACGTAAGGATGAAACCAAGTAAGTGGGAGGAATACCTACACTTAGTGGATTTTGCCTACAATAATGGTTATCAGACATCGACTAAGATGAGCCCCTTCAAAGTATTGTATGACAGAAAGTGTACAACTTTGTTCAGCTAGGATAACCCAGTTGACAGACTATGATGGGACCATAAATGCTCCAGGAAATGGAGAAAATGGTAAGAAAAGTAGAGAAGAATTTAAAGGAGACACAGGACAAACAAAAAAACTACGTAGATCTGAAAAGAAGACACCAAGAATTTCAAGTTGGAGACCATGTGTATTTAAACTTCAAAGCAAGAAGAAGTTTATTAAAGCTAGGAAACTATTCAAAGTTGGAGCCCAAGTTTTGTGGCCCCTTCGATATCTTAGCTCGAATTGGACCAGTGGCATATCAACTTGCACTTCCTGCAAATTTAAAAGTTCATAATGTATTTCATGTTTCTTTGTTAAAAAAGTATGTTCATGATCCTACTCACATTATTAATTGGAATATGGTCTAGGTAGAACCAGAAGGATCGTTCGAAGAGAAACCTATGCGCATTCTCAACAATCGAAGAGAAACCTATGCGCATTCTCAACAAGAAATAAATAGTACTACGGAACAAAGCCATCACCCAGGTAAAAGTGAAACAGCTAATTCTAGTCTTGAGGAGGCCACTTGGGAATTGGAGTAATATTTGCATAAATATTATCCAAATAAACTGCTCGAGAAAGGAACGAACCCTGAGGATAGTGTTTTATTGAAGGGGAGAAGAAAAGTAATATCCCACAAAATAATTAATTATTAAAGTTTGTACGCACTTAGAATTTATTTTCATTTTATATAAATCTATATTTGGTAAATTATTTCCATTTATGGCATTTTGAATTTTGGAATTTGATTAATTATAAATAATTATTGTGGACCTTGGGAAAATATTTAATTTTCCTAACCAACTCTTTGACTAAGGACACACATAAAAAGAAAATATTTTATATTAATTGTTGAAGGACAAATCAAACAACTAGGTTGAAATCAACTAACCATGAATTCATGACCTGGGCTGAGTGGGGAACATGTTTTAACTACCTCAGGGATGAATTTTTACAAGTGGAAAATGAGGAATTTGGCCACTAGCACTCGGCAAGAAGGGATTTGTTTTTGATATACAAAATATGGAGGAGGTAGGACGTTGGGTAGTATGCTGGAGAAAGGACATCACTTGCTATTATGAACACTATTTGGAGTGTGAGTCAAGGGGATTTTTGATCTGAAAGAGGACTGTAGAAAAATAAGATCATTGGAATTGGCCCTTATGGACTCATGGTCAGGCTAGGGGGTGAACAAAACAAGTAGTTTGGTTGTTTTGTTCAATGGTTGGGTGGAACTTGGTTGTTCCATTTGTTTTTCAAAATCGATTTAGAATATGTCCTTCTACATGTTCGCTTGATGAATATTTAATTATGTACTAGTTGATAAGGATGAAGTGAATCTATGATAATTACTTATTCGTGTGAATATCCTTTCTGAACAGAAATAGTATAGTCAATGTAAGTCTTACATGTTCTTTGACATTATGACTATATTGGTATAAATATGAATGTGGAAATGTGTATAAACAAGGATAAATATTTATTGAAGTTTTTTATAGGTAGGATAACCTTAAGTGTAGACCTACTTCTACAGGAAGCACCTGTGTATGTTTTTTTTTTACACGTATTAGAATATATGTATTACATATATAGGATAGGAATTCAAGATAAATAGAACATAAGTATTTATGTGTTAATCATAATCCTTTACCATGTACATAGAGATATACGTATGTGTATTTATCTTAAGAAAAATTTGACTGTTGTAATGCTAAACGTGAATTATGGAAATGAATACAATATATATACATATGTGTATCGCTGCATGTATAGATACTCAGAGATGCATAAACATCTAATATACTCATACACAAAAATATTATCGACCCTTGAATCACTTTATATTTCAAGTAAACTTCCATTGATCAGATTATACGAAAGGCATAGGAAATTACAGTCCTTTTACACTACAGTAAACTCATAAATGAAGTTTTAATGTTATATAATACATATTACAGAGGTTTCTCAATCCTTGACAGTATTTTCTTGGGTTTTAGGAAAATTGTGTGTTCATTCATAATAAAATGACAAATGATCTATATACCCCGAGTCTCCTCGACCAAACCTTTACAACAGAGTACCCTGGGTAAGGACCTGGTATCACTAGAAAACTGAACCTGGACTTTTAAACTAAAACACCAGAATTGGAACTCAAATACCTTTTTCAAGAAAGGTGTTTTCCTTGAACCATTGATTGTGAACTATTTAAGTCCTCCAAGGGAAAACCAAGAATTAGCAATCAATGTTAAGAAAGAGAACAATGAAATTAATTATTGAATATCCGGATATGAATAATACTTAGCTTGAGTTTGGCGTGGGTTCATTTCTCATCGACGTCGTTGAAGAGGAATATCCACAGCCCAGATGGGAGGAGTGGACCCAGAAAATACTGATGGGTACCCTCACAAGGAAACATGGGTCCCATCATTAGTTTTGTAGCTGAAAGAGTTAATTTGAATGCTCCAAAATGTAAAGAAGAAGGAGAACACTGCTAAACATTTAATGCACAGGTAACTGAACCAAGGACTATAAAAAGAATACATGAAGTAAATAATACATAATACAGTCAAACCATACAGAGGGAAGTAATGGCTAGCACAAATAAGAACTTAAAATGTGAATCAAATAGAGATATGATAACTTTCCCCGAATCGTAGGTGTGTTTTGCCAAAGGTAAATCGTACAAATAAAATGTTTAATTTTGAAATCAAGAACATATAGGTTATAAATCGTATAGTAGGAAGGGTTATACGAATCCGGTGACTGCGGATTCGCATAAACGTAAGTCTACATCGAGGGCATATGGTATGTTACTTATGCACAAATCCGAGCTCACGATTTTTCCCAATACTGAGAAAGAAAACCTTTGAATGCTTACATATTTTGTACAAGCATAGAGAGCAGAACTTACGAATTATTATTTCTACTTCTGTGTAGTAACCTCGAAAGGTAAGACGTGTCCCAGATATGACCAATTGTTTTTCTTTCTGAAATTTAATTATACACAACAACTTACTTTCTGGAAGGAAACATAAAAAATCCTTGAAAAGAGGGTTGTTAAATGACATATCGCTTTATGCAGGGTAAACACATGCTCACGTGATACAAAATATAGAAGTCAAATAGCACATAGTTCAACAAAATCTTTTACCTTACAACTTTCCACCAGAGGATCTATGCAAGGGAGAGATTAAAGCTTAAGTAGTACATAATAATGGAGGGAACACACTATGTAGGGTTTTCCTTATCTATGCACAAGATGCGAACCCAAAAAGGAAATTTGGGAAAGATTTTCCAACTGCTTCTAAAATGCATAGGGTTATGTAATTGTGTACCTAGTATGTAGGAAAATATCCCTCGTGTTATTGAGACTCCGGGACTTCGCTATGTTTTGCTTCTAGGTCGAATCAAGAAGGAGAGAGCTTACACAGATGAGGTAGGTAAGAATCTTAGTACGAAAGAAATAAAAATGCAAACTTATGCTATTAATATTACTGTATTTTTAAGAGTCCCTCAATCAAGTCTAGAACATAAAAGAAAACCATCAAGATTTCTTAAGTGACAAAGTGTTACAATGTTTCTTACAACAGGAAGCAAGTCACTTTGTAAGACAATCAAAGTACAACATCAAAATCCATTATAGTATGATAAGCTTGCATGTCATGCACCGGAAGGAAGACGGGTCTGTTTCAAGCCCTCTCCATTGTTGTTTTTTTTCAGAGCCAGGTCGAACATCCTAGCCAGCCAAATGATAGAGGAAGAAAGCGCAGAGTAAAAACCCTCTATGTGCCTAGGATAAATCAATACAATGAGTTACCTCAATCTCGACAAAATATTATGGAGGTAGTTACACAGTGGTACTTTTCCATGTCAAGTTAACGAGGTGGCAGGATTGTGTTTGGACACAATGGTTGAATGAATGTTCAGGAAGGTACTTTTGCAAACCCCATTAATGGTTTAAGAAGGGTTTTAAAAAATTGACTATCATATCTTGCTTCATACATCAGGTGAATTTATTGCAAAGGGTGATGCTAGTTAGTTAGTGATGTGACTATGCACTCAAGTCACGTCTGCCTCGTCTAGTTATGGTTTCGACCACATGTTGTTTCCGAAATCATTAAAAAAACTCCAGGCTAGTGACTGATATCGTTGGGAGACCTCTAACGACCCTTAA
>SNQJ01S0026604.1:109520-148311 GCA_010110895.2 Picea sitchensis
TTAGCAAACCTACATTAGTTTAAGGTGTAGGGCTTTGGAATAGGTTGAAAGGATAACTTTCCAAAGATATCAAACAAACTTAGTATCTTGCGGTAGGGAGAGTCAAATCCAATTGTCATACTGGCTTGTTGGGATCCCCCTCACACACAGGGGTTATGCACGAGGTCGCATTCAGGTGTGTTACGGAGATTATCCCTCCATGGCCCAACTGTTTGTAGTGGTTGGATCATATATTGGGGGTCACTGGAAGGTATACCCACGATTATGTGTGGGAGCCTTTCAAGCTGATCTCAGACTTGTTATCCTGCCCATACATTCTGACTGGACTGTCGACTGTACCTACCTAGGGGATGACTACGAGTTGGTGACCTTAGTAGCCACAATCTTTAGGGTCTTACACAAGGTGATGGTGAAGGGAAGTCTCACTGTACCTGGAACATATGCTAGTCAAACTCACTTGGGCTCCTTGGAGGGTAAATCCACAATTACTGCGTGGAAACTTGCACCAAGGCGTACGTCCATTAAGCAGGTCGCCAACATAACTGATCCACCCACTCTATCCCTGCCCCTTCCTATTTTGGTCTCACGACATTGGATTTCATCACCAACTAGTGGTTTCATCATGGGAAGGTTTGTTTGATTGATTGCTTCTCAGATTCATAACGTGTGTTGTTTGTTTTACTTAGTGGACCTTAGGTCGAGTCAATGTTAATGGCATCGAATCCTGGGAGTACCAATGGAGGAACCCCTTCTCCTGGGGAACCTTATAACTTTCCTTCATTTGGAAACTTTGGTCCTCCATATGTTGCCACACTGAGTCTTCCAGGACTCACTATTGGATTACCAGTTTGGTTGTTCCCCACTCTTGTGATCCCGAATCCTCCCAATGTTTTAGTTTCACCTAATAATTTGGATGTCAATATGCCACCCACACATCAGCCTCATGTCGAATTTTTGCCTTCTTTGTCCATCAAGTCTCATTCCATTTCTCCTTCTTCTTCTAGTGAAATATCTAAAGCAAGTAGCCAGGTTGATCAGAAGAAGAAGAAACGAAAAGAGAAGAATAAGAAGAACCCAAAAAGGACAAAGACCCCAACAACATCAGATGTTGGCTCTAAGCAACCAATTACTGTTAATAGTACTGGGAGTGTTGATGAGGTCAACCAGACTGAAATGAAGAATCTGAAACCCAAATTCCCTTGCATCCTTTGTAAGGGTGACCACTTTCTGAGGGATTGCCCCGATATTACCCAGGTCTTAGAAATGTGGTCCTCCATGTCATCGGCCTTTATTGGTCATGTCGATGATACCCCACCAACTAGTGATGTTCAGGTTGGTAAGAAGAAGAAAAATGTCAAGTTCCCTTGCATGTTATGTAAAGGTAATCATTACTCTCACCTTTGTCCTTGTATGGACGAGGCTTCTTCTCTTTTGGAAAAACTTCAACTTCCAAAAGGTTATCGTAAGATTTCCTTTGACCCATCATTAGTTGATGGCTTGGTCAATCTGGTTCCATCCTCGGTCAGTCTAGTTGATCAGGTGGTCAATCGAGTTTCCTCCTCGATTGAACCACAAACCCAAGTAACTGATCCAGTTATGTCATCGATCATCCCCACTCTTCATCAAAAGAGGGACACCAAAGTGGTTGATCTGTTTTCATCCTTAGTTGATCCCACTCTCCCGTTAGAGAGTGACACCAAAGTGGTCGATCCGTTTCCACCCATCGACCCCATTCTTCCCTTGGAGAATGAAACTTAAGTGGTCAATTCGGTTCTGTGAACGGTCGATCCCACTCTTCCTTTGAAGAATGATAAAGTGACTGATCCAATCCCTTCCTCGGTCAGTCCCACTCTTCCTCTGAAGAGTTCCCATGTGGTTGATCCAATTTCACCATCGGTTGATCCCATTCCTCCATTGAGGAATGTCAAAGTGACTGATCCAGTCCCTTCCTTAGTTAGTCCCACTCTTCCTCTGAAGAGTGCTAAAGTGGTCTATCCAAGTCCACCATTGGTTGATCCAATCTAATCATCAGTTGATCCTACTCTCCTTCTAGAGAGTAAACCTGATACTGCCCATGTTTTTCTCATTAATACAGACTCTACTGTACCGGGGGGCATTCCTCCTTATTCTGCGAAACCCCCTCCAAGTAATGAGGCCATCCTTTTTGGTTGGGGTGCGCTAACTGGACCTCGTCTTCCCTCTCACATTCCTTTCCAGATTATAGTACAGGTTCGTGGTTGGGACGTTCCTCAAACACTGATAGATGAAGGTGCATCCATTAGTATTTTGTCTTGTGTTGCTTGGTACACTTTGGGTTGTCCACAACTTGCACCAGTTACATAGAATATGTTAGCTTTTAACAGAAGAACTAGTCAACCTTTAGGGATCCTTCCTTAGTTTTCGGTAACTTTGGGAGGGAAAAATATCTTTATCGATGTCATGGTAGTCCGAGACCCCTTGGATTTCACTTTACTCCTTGGGCGGGATTATGTCTATTCCATGAAAGCTATTGTATACACTCTTTTCCGTGTGATATCTTTCCCTCACAATGGAAGAATTGTGACTATTGATCAACTTTCATTCATCGGCCCTGACTGGGTTACCTCCCTAAGTGGTTCTTATATGCAGATAGTATCGCCCCCACCACATGTCAATTATGTGGTGTTGTCTCCCATGACCTCAACTTCCGATGATTTGGATCCGGTAGTTGACATGGTGATCTCTTCAGTAGGTTTATTGGAGCTCGATCTCCTTACCCCTGTCACGACCCTCGACATGTGTTCCTTCCGGAGTGATTGTCTTCCATCTGGTGAAGATCTCTTGGAAGCCATAATCGATTTTTGTCCCTTGACATGGTATCCTTGTAGAGCGTTATCCTCTTGGAATCCATGATCAAGAAGCAACCACGAGCATAGTTTCTCTTCTCTGTGGCAAGCTCGTTAAAAAATGAAACGGAGGCCTTGAGCATAGTTCTTTTCCTGTGTCAAGCTCGTTAAAAAAAATGAAACAATCACCTCTCTTGAACCTTCTTTTCATCCACCCTTCTCCTTTTTCTCATCTGCTAGAGAAATTGGTGACGACCTCAAAGTTGGTGAATGAATTGAATCTTGGAGTGCATGTCTCCAGCCTTTGCTAATCATTCTGGAGTTAAGCCACTAACTTTCATGCTGGGGTCATACCGAGCTTAGTCTTTGTTATTTCTCGTGCTTGTAAATACATGAGAATGCATCCAGGTAGAATTTTATCTCTTTTTAAGACCTATATGGATACACGAAAAAGGAACCCCCTGAAGTCTCCTTTAATCTCTTTTTAGACTCTCTAAACATGAAAATATTGCCAAGTGATCTTGCTTCCTTTTCCACTCATTAAACGGTTTGAAAGGGCATCTTTCGAGTGATAATTTATCTCTTTTTCAGCCTCATGAGACTAACATTACGAAAAAGGACAACATTGGAGTCATCTTTAAGTTCTTTTAAGACTCTCTAAACATGAAAAGATTACCGAGAGACCTTTTTCTCTTCACGTTCGTTAAAGTATTTGAAGAAAATGTCTGTTGAGCAATAGTTTATCTCTTTTTCGGTCTCGACAGACTACTTTACGAAAAAGGAACTGAGAGAGTTCTCTTTTAAGTGTTTTTTTAGACTCTATAATCATGAAAACCTTCGAGTTTTCTATCTTTGGACTCGCTAAACAAAACATCGACAGGCCCATATGGGATCGAACCCTTACTTCTTACAGTTCGTTAAAAAAAGGAAGAGGAACTTACCGAAGGTGAGTTTTATTGAGCATGTGTTATCCTCCTCGAGCTCGTTAAATTAAAAAGAGGTACTCGTCTATCTGGATGGGGGAAAAAATTTGAAAGAAGCAAGCCAAGCAGTTTTTTGAGATCATTACCAAGTAACTCTTAGAGTCGCCCTTGAACACGACACTTTGTTTTTTGCACGCATTATAATCCACTGAACCTCTACACTAAGCCAATTATTTGAGTTTCGTTCACTCCTTTGGGTCGCCTGACATAAGTCACAGCATCCACTGCATCATCAAGTTTTGGTCCATGTCATGTTTCTGCTGTCATGCCTCAGGGTTCAAGGGAAGTATCCACCTTGAGAGTTAGGCGTCACAAACATCTTGTCTCAATAACCATGTTAGTCCATGTTCATTTGATCTACCAATTACATCTCTATGTCTGTTTCATGTCGTTGATGGGGGATACATCAAGGCCCTCCTTCGACTAGCCTATTCCTGTCGACTTCAACACATTATCGAGGAACTAGACGTAGAAACCAGTTAGTAATTTGGGACCTGCATGCATCAATGGTAGGCCTCCTCACGTCTGACAATGGGTTTACATCATTGACCTCTGATCGGATGATTCCACGGATGTTCGACTCCAGCTCATCCATTCACATTCACTGCAATGTACTAGGGTACCTTGGGAATCATCAACATTAATGGTGATCTCCCTCGCACTTGTTAACGGTTTACATCATTGACCGATAATCAAGTGGTTTATGCCATGTTTGACATCAGGACATCTATTCACATGGTTAGATTTGTACTACATTGGGATCGGTAAGAAGACCCTGGGTTGAGTGATCACTTTGATATGTACTTTGCCCAAGTTGCGATGGAGTTTCTTTTGAACAATGACACATATACCGTGACATAGATCCACTTTGTATTGGTCGTGGCTATGTCTTGTCATCTCGTAGATCCACTATGTATTATTCATGGCTACAATCAGTTCAGGTCATGGGAGTATAGATCCACAGTGTATTTTCAGTGGCTATACCTTTTTATCAGTACAATTATGGATCCGCAGTGTATTTTATGGCGGGCATACCTTGCAAGTATTTATCACCCAAGCATAGGTATGCCTGCCTTGGGTTTGAAACATGTCATAATATTTGTTGGATGTTTTTCTGTAGCTTGTGTCAGGTTCTCTGCATCTATACCCTTGCTTGAAAGTCTACAAATCATTTCAATTATCAGTTTATGTCTTCTAACTTCATACTTTGGGGGGAAATATGTTACACATAAAAAATACTCACTTTGATAGTGTTGCAAGTGTCATCATTACAAAGGTCGCAAGTGTCGCATTTTTCTCACAAGTTCACAAGTGTCGCATGTTTCTCACAAGTGTCGCAAGTGTCAAAGAAAGAATGATGCCATGATGCCTATGTCATGCCTATAATGACATGAGAAGGACACTTGGAACAACTAAAACATTTGATTTGGATGAGGAGAAATGAGTCAGCAGGCTTACAAACCTTTTTCCATATGAGAACGCTAAAAAAACTAAGTTTTGGAGGAGAGCGCTCCCCTATACCTCTTCTGGGAGTGCTGGCGCTCCCCCTTACACTGTCTGGGAGAGTTATAAATCTTCTTTGGCCCTTCTAGAGGAGCGCTATTGATTTTAGGAGTGCTAACACCCCCCTTAAGCCTACTAGGGAGCGCTATAACGCTTTGAGTGCCCTTTTGAGGGAGCACTACCTATTTTAGGCAACATTTGTGTTGTTGAGATGAATGGGGGAAGGATCTTTTCATTCTTAGAAGGAAGTTGAGCTCAAATCCCTAGTCCAGCCATGATCTTAGGGTAGATCCTCAACTGAAGGAGGAAAATCCTCACCTTTCCCAAGGATATCTCAAGTTGTTAAGCCTCTCCAAGGCTATATAAGCAAGCTTTCTAATGGTGAAGGGGGACTGGAAAAGGGAGAATCACACCAAACTTATGATCTCATAAGTGGTGTTGGAACATATATGTTTTGGAATCAAGAGACCTATGATCTCATAGGGGGAAATAATTGAATCTATCATCATTTAGATCGCGGATCTTTTGAGAAAGGGATAGACAAGGAGGACTTGGCAGAACTGTTGCAATTCATCTATGGCTGTAAGCGATGTTTTGTCCTCATTAATATAATTTGCTTGGCCTGTTTCTTTCTAATTCATGTTCAATCTCACATGAATTTGTCTCTTTAGTAGATAGACCTATTTCAGACTAATCTTGATAGAGTAGGAAGTGGTCATACTTTGTTTGTCTACATGACTTATCGAGGAACGAAATATTGGAGCTCAACAAGGACAAACACTGGTAAAAGGTACTTCTTTTCTCCTTCCTTCTCACACACTAGTCCACCTAGATCTAAAAGGAAGTCAATGACCATGATAAGCAGTTTCTGTCTTAGAGTTAAGAGTCTATCTCTTTGAGGAGATCTACCTGTCCGCAGGGAGATTTTCCTTCAACAGACATAATCATCTCGTCCATGGGAAAAATGACGCAGAAAGTATCTGGAGACAAATCACCAAGAGAGGGGGTATAATGGGTTTCCGATTGAATGACATGATAGGTAAATTCGACTGGACTCAAAGGCATTATGTCACCATAACAAAGATGATCGTCGGGGTCGGGTACCATCCATGGGTCATGAGATGCAGGGGTTCCATGAATCAAGGTGGAGATAATGTTGATTGAAGCGATAAACGAGTGTGGAACATTGGGTGGTGGAATGGAGAAAGTACCCCATTACCGAAGAGTCTTTGAGAAGACCTACACCGACGTTTTCGTAACCGGGGGGGTTTGGCGATGAACAATATGTTGCCAGTACGCGTATCTGAGTTAAAGAAGGATAATTGGTCAATGGTGATTACCTTTCCTTGATGTGGAAAACATAGAACACGAAAAATAGTCGACACAACTGCATGCATGGAATTGATCCATCTACGGCTAAGAAGAAGATTGTAATCGAGACTAGCGTCAAAGACTTCCACTTCAAATTGGACCGTTTTTCCTTCTAGCATGATTGGCAACGAAGGAAGGACACTGTAAGGATTAAAAACAAAGCCATTGAAGGCTTTGAGTGTGTTATGGGATTCATTCAAAGAGGGAGAGTCGATGGATTTCCATCAAGTAACAGACATGAAACACATTGAGGCACCCTCGTCGATAACGGTTCTACAAATTTTTTTGTCAGAGACAATCACTTGGATTTGGAATGCGAGTTGAGGGGGTAACCTTGGAATGTGATCTTCCAAGTAAAAAATTATTAAATTCATTTCCGTCGGGTTGATTCCATTGATAGATTTCAACAGTGCCTTCCATTGTGTGGGACAAGTTTGAAGGAATTCGAGGGATGACATCGTGGAAGGTTCTCGGGTTAGGTCTTCAACAATGCTGTAGTTCTGGGCAGCATGAGCATGAGGATTGAAAGATAATTTCCAAACGATGCCCTTTGGAGGAGGGCAAATAACTGTGTCGAGGCTCGGTCGTTCAAGATGAAGAGGAATATTGGTAGGTGGAGTCGTGGGAGATGGTTGGACCAATGAAGGAGGTATATCATCAACCTTCTCCTTAGAGGGAGAATAATCTTTGGCTCGAGTGGTAAGTGCGATGTCATTCTTCTTTGAATATCCAATACACATCAATACAAAAGATGCAGTGGAAGGGGAAGGTTGGTCATGAATGACCAATTGGGCCTGTTGTTGAGAGGGGAGGGGTTGGGACAAAATGGCCAGAGTGGGTGGTTTCGGGGCCGCTTGAAGGAACTTAGTAACCTCGGTGCATCATGGACAATCCTTTGTGTAGTGATCATCACCACAGATAAGACAAGGGTATTGAGGTTTGCGCTTATCCCTATCGTCAACAGGTGGAGTTTTGGTTTTCTCTTCTTGCGAAGTATTTTTGTCCTCCTTATTCTTACCCTTTCCCTTTCTTGATTTGTTTTTACCGGCTGGGGTAGATTGAACTGTATTTACCTCAGAAGTCTTGCTGGTGGGAGGGGTAGGAGACAGAGAATTTTGAACATTAGAAGAAGCAGGTTTGGGGTTGGTGCTTGAGGCGGAATGTGGTTGGGCATGGAAAGTTCCAATAACACCATCGGCTACATGAGAAGTAGCTGGAGTAGTTGAAGTGGTGGAAGTGGAAGGATGAGGTGCATCAGGGAGTAAGTCGTAAAGAGTACCCGTTTGTGAGTAAACAAGGTCAAGGTATTGAGCATGACTTATGGCTTGTTCTTCTGTGACAACTCCACCCATGGCGATGTCACGACTCATGTTGTTCACAAATGATTTTGTGAACCACTCTGCCAAAAGCTGATTGGGAAGTTCAAGTTTGATGAGACGTCATCTCCATCACCACTCATGAATGTGATCAGAGATATCAGTGGCTTTTTTTTGTTTGAAAGAACTCAAAATCTCGATCCTCATTTCATAACAGATTGGTAACTGGTAATGGGTGAGGAAATACATAGCTAGGGTGTTGAAGTCGGTGAAGAAACATCGTGGTAATTCTATATACCACTTCACGGCAAAACCTGTGAGAGTTCTTTGAAAAAGACGTAAACAAATAGAGTCATCCATCAAGGAGTTGGATGAGAACCAGAGGTGAAAAGTCATCACGTGGTTTTTCAGGTCCTCTCCCGCTTTGTCATCGAATTTAGGGATGTCATATGGTAGCTTGGCTGGTATAGCAGGCCAATGGGGAGAGTGATGGATTGGATCGTTTAAAATCCTTGACAGATCCGGGAGGTCCAAAGTGGCCAAGAAGGGTAACTATCTATTCACATGCGGGTACTGGTGGCTTTGGGGAGGGAGCCCTGTCGGCAAACCAGTGGGACCATAAGCAGTCTGCATATAATGTGAAGATCCAAGCAGATTCAGTGGTTGTTGCAGAGGAAAGTAGCTCATGGGATTCTATCCTTGAACTAGGGTGTGAGTTTGATCATTTGAAACCCAAATAGGATTGGACGTACCTGGATAAGGTTGGCCTATACTAGGGGGTATAACGGAGGTAACTTGAGGCTGTTGCCCCCCAGTCGATTGAGGATTATGTTGTATTAGATGATTCCAATACTAGGCCAAGGATGGAGGTATTCTTTGTCTGTAGGGTGGGGTCGGTGGGGGTTGTCCTCCAATCGGGGGTTGAGTTCCAATTGGGGGTTGTGCGCCAATTGGGATTTGTGTTCCAATAGGAATTTTCCCTACAAGGGGGGGTTGAGTCAAACCTCCTTGGTGAAATTGTCCACCAATGGGAATTTGGTAATTTGGTGTGAATGATGGGATGGTGCCACTAGGATTGGTGCCACCAATAGAGGATTGAAAAGGTCCTCCGAAAGGGGGTTGAGGAAGTGTCAGAATGAATCTAGGAGGAGAGTTCCTAGAAGAAGAGGGACCACCAGGAGTTCCGGATGGGGTTTGCGTAGGGGTGGAAATAGAAGCATTCAATGCACGGTATCCCGGTGGAAGTGTCGGGGTGACACTGGGCGAAAGCGGTGTGCCAACGGGGGCTTGACTAGCCATTGTAATCTCGGTGTGAATACTCGTAGTATCTATGTAATGGTCCATTTGTAAAGGGAGGGTCAAGATGTGGTCGTATCGCGGAGTGTTAGTTCTAGGAAAACAATATGCAATAGTGAGAGGTATTGTGTTTGGATCAAAGGTTTCGGGGAACTCAGGCCCGATAGTTATATCAATGCCTACTCCATAGCCAAAGAGATCTTGTCTAAAAATGCCAGTGGCCCAAAATGGATCTTGACGCTTAGGTCCTGGAAATGGTCTAGTTGGTGATCCAGAAGACTGAACAACTAGTTCTCTAGAAGGGGTCAGTCGCATAATACGTCTCTCTGAGGTGCGGTGAAGTCGAAAGTCCTCCCGAGAATTGGAAATTTAGAATCGTTCTAGAGAGTCAGTTCTCTCTAGCTGTGGAGTGGTGACGTATTGGACTTCACTCTGTTGAGGAGATCCCTCCGGTGGGTTGGTAGGCAAGGGTTGATATCCCTCCATATTTTCTGGAGGTAAACCTGCATTCTATGTGAACGACGTGGAGGGTCTATTGTGAACAAATTAAAAAACTGGTGAAGAGAACCATGTAGTCAACTTGGGTGAACAGATAGCATGCTGTAGTAAACATAATCTAGGAAACAACATCAAGCAAACAATACCTTCTAATTTCAAAGTCACTAGTTGGTGATGAAATCCAACATTGCAACAACGAGACGAGAAGGGGCTGGGCTAGGGTGGAAAAGTTACATCGACGACCTGCTTAACGGACTTACACCCTGGTGAAAGCTCCCACACATAATCATGGGTATACCCTCCAAGGAGCCTGAGTGAGTTTGGCCAACATCGATTCTAGGTACTGTGAAGACTTTCCCCTTCACAGTCACCTTGTGTAAGATCCTAAGAATATACTCCACTAAGGTTACCACCGACAACAATAAATCCTGGGGGGACAATCGACGGTCTGATCCACATGCAAGGGTAGGGTATCAATCCCGAAATCAACTCGAGAGGCTTCCACTCATCATTGTGGGTATACCTCTAAGTGACCCCAGTAATACATGCAATCTCTACACCGATATCAACAAAGAAGGGTGAGTAACTTTGTCAATATTAATGCGACCTCGGGTTTGACCCTTGTGTGAGAAGGGCTTCCTAGGATAAAATGTTGTAAATGGAATTTGACACTCCTTAAAAAAATGTGTTATTGTGTGTTTTGTGCTTTGGAGAGTGTATCTCTCTGCCTATTCCAAAGCTCTAGCCTAGTGAACTGTTGGTGTAATAGAGTCCTAGAAAAGAGTTACTAGTTAAATTTTAAAATTGCGCAATATTATTAAGGGTTGTTGTTACTCAAAGGAAATGGAGATGAAACCGATGTTGTGTGAGACTCTGACCCAGCAATGCATAGATAGGAATGAAAGATATCAATTTTCATTCGATGAATCCTATGTATGAGAGGGAAAGAGAAGTGTTCCAGAACAATCTTGAACTACGATACACAATCTTCTTTAAAATGCAATCTTCAACGGATCACGTAACAATGACAATTCTCTATTTGTTATATTTCAACGATTGATTTCCAATATTTTCAAAATGAAAATGATTTTAAAAAGAAAAATGTTTTTTACTTTTCAAAAAGATCTACACCATGGTGGTGAATGTAAGGAAAACCACTAACTAATGAATAAGCAATAAACAAAACCCAAACCAATCTTTCAATGGAGACAAAAATGACAAGCAGACAAGACTAGTCTTTTCAATTGCATGAGAACAATGATTTTCCATGTGATGAGCAAATGAGAGAGACAAACAATCTTAACTTTCAAACCGATCACTGGCTCCTAACCAAACAAGTACTCAAATTCCAGGATCAAAGATTATATCCTTGCTCAGAAAAGTCAAGAGATGAGAGTTGAGGAAAAAATGGACAAGAAGAGCCTTTGATTTCCAAAGATTGATCGCACACAAAATACGAAGTCAAGAAACAATCAAATAGTGGTCCAAGAAGTTCTTATCAGACACCTAATACAGATCTGGGCATCTGAGCATACAAAAGCCTTAATTCCAAAAAAAATTAAAATGGGTTCATAGGCTATTAGTAATGTACAGTGTGAGAATGGAGAATTCTCACATGATGGATTCAAGCAGAGTGTGAGAATATCGCATTTAACTGAAAGGCAGAGTGAAAACTCAAGGGGTTCTCGCAAGCCATTGATGGGTTTAGTGCAAGAAGGCCTGAAACTAGGCAAAATTTTGGAAAAAGACAAAAAAATTGACGGGAGTTCTGGACCCAGAGAGTCTGTCAGAGTTTCTTGAAGACTCAGAGATTGGTAGAAATGAAGAAAGGTAAGGAAAGAGAAAATGGCCCAGGAAAAACATGAAAAACCACTAAAAAAATGGGTTGCATTCCCAGTGGAGTCACCAATTTTTTTATCGGACTAATCGGTAGGTGTAGACACTAACAGATCTCCTTAGATCCACCTGGATATAGAACAAAACAGGACAGGACATGAGTCTTTCCCTAAGTTACAACCATTGAATTAGCGAGTAACGAGGAACAAGTGACATACCTTTGTATCGCTTCCATGGGTATTTGTTGCTCCCACTTCGCTCTGGTGCTCTCGTCAGGTCAAGACCAAGACAACACAAACCAACCAAACTGAAGATAGAAAAATGTATTCAATCGTCAACTTATGCATATGATCAAGGAGTTACACAATAAAGTAAGAATGAATTTATGGGAAAAGGACATGTCGCTGTATCATATTAATTGAAAGTAGAAGATACAACCTGATCACCTTGATGTCACAAGTTTCCTTTGGGTGACTCTTGGTTCCAACACACACATTTTCTCTGTCCTTGCATGAAGAAGATCCAATTTCTTTTTTTAGACCTACTAGAGTCTCCAAGATTCTGTTCAAGTAGGGTTCTTCACACAATTCCTTCACCAATTCTTCAATTAATCTTGCTTAACCTTTTCCATGAGAATCCTTTCAATATATAGGAGAGGGTGATATGGTTACATGGATGACAATGATCCCACTAAATCATAGAAGTTAGTAAAATGACAACCATACGAATGCCAACTCATTTTCTAAAAGATTCCCTTCTAGAACCCTCGAGACTTCTTCTCTTTTCCAAGTTAAAAAAAAAGTTCGCATCCTGTGTATAGAACAACCTGCGATAATTTCACACCCTAGATGAAGGTGGCCTACGAGAATGGGTCATTCTTGCACCCTCGGCCATATGTAGCCTGTGAACTTACTTTGAAAATATGTTTTCTGGAAGGAGATAAATGCCACTTTTCTGAGGAGAAAGTTCTTGTTGGGAACCTGAGTACATCATTTTTAATACATCACCAAGATGACCAAAATAATGTGTAACAACAACTCTTCTGTCGAAGTCACTGCCAAAGGAAGGATTGAACTCACGAGCAAAAGCTTTGAGAATGTGCTGCATGTTCCCAAGATTTATGTCAACCTTCTCTCTATGTATCAGATGACTAATTCCAGAATCAGAAATAAATTCATATTCACACTAAATTCCATGGACATCTACGACATGAAAACCAACTCCAGGGTTGCTACCGGTGAGGTAAATCATTAGTCTAGATTGTATACTTTTTCTAAATTCATTGAACCTGATTCTGCTTTACTGCTTACTCATGTTGATGAAAGTAGTAGGATATGGCACAAAAGGTTTGGACATTTGAATTTTAGATACATGCAACAACTTAGAAAGAACATATTAGTTTATGGTCTACCAAACATCCATTTTCCAAGGCAGTATGTGAGGGATGTGTTCTTGGAAAATACCCTCGAGAGAAATTTGACAAAGGAAAGTCTCAACGAGCTTTTGCACCTTTAAATCTGATCCATACTGACCTTATGGGTCCTTTTCCGCATCCATCCATCAACAAAGTGAGGTTTGTTCTCATTTTTGTTGATGATTTCTCACTTTTTACTTGTATCTACTTTCTCAGGCAAAAATCCAAGGTATTTCAACACCTCAAAGATTTCAAAGCCTTGGTTGAGACATAGTCTCGAAAGAAGATCAAAGTCCTCCGAACTGATAATGAAGGAGACTATGTAAATCATGATATCCATAATATTTTCCATGAGGTAGGGATTCAATTGAAACATACAGTTCCCTACACTCTGCAACAAAACGAAGTTGTTGAGCGGAAAAACATATATCTAAAAGAGATGGCATCTTGCATGCTACATGAAAAGTCACTACCATAGAGACTATGGGCCAAACAACTTAACTGTGAAACATACATCCAAAAAATATATCCCCATAGATTTGTCAAGGATAATACCCCCTATGAGGCTTGGAGGGACCTGAAATTGGAAGTGACCCACTTTCACATTTTTTCTTCACATGCATGCGTCTGGATTCCCTCTAAAAAGAGGAAGGCACTTGAGCCACAAATCACTGAGTGCATTTTTGTTGGATACCCCGATGGTGTGAAGGGATTTTTAGGCCCTTCATTTGAGGAGATAAAGGAAGATAGAGAAAAAACATAAGAACCCAAATAATAAGAAAATATGGACAAGGGAAAACAATATATGCTCCTGGAGGATGTAAAAGAACCAAGAGCTTGACTTGAGGATGAGTCAAGGATTGTGGTCGGTGCCTGTTGGGTCCTTCGTTTTGAGAAAGAATTACGCAAGTTTTGACTAAGAACAAGTTGTGCAAAATCCATCAAAGGTTGGGAGAAAGAGCAATAGAAAGCAGTTGCGGAATCCAGTTCAATGCCAACAAAGAAACAAATGGTTGCAACAGAACAAAAAATCATGCAAACCGAGAAGGAAGACACAACCCAACTATATATAGGACCAAACACAATTGTAAAAAGGGTTTTTGCCATTATTATTATTGTTCACCTATTCATTGGTTAGTCACTCTGTAATTGGTTTATTAGCTCATAAGTTAGTCAGTTGGGTTGAGTTGAGTCAGGTTGGTCAGAGTCGCCTAGATTTTGGGATTAGCTATCGATAATTGTTGTAGGTCGGAAAAAAGACACGTCTGAGTCTGTAATGGGTTAGAACTATCAACTAGAGGATTAGAGTTCTGTGACCTGAACCTAAGAGGAAAGAGTCTGTATTGAGCCCTACTATGTAAGTCTGAGTCTGTAATAAGAGAAAGATCCAAACTATAATATGAAGCAAGACCGAAATTCAAAATATGTTGTTTCTTTACGTGCTTACTTATGCATTACAATATTTCCTCTATGGTTTATGAGTTCTATTTGATGTTTCAATGTTTGAATGCTTGCTCAAAACATAAGTAGGTTGGATTCCTGCATTTCTATGTTTCATATCTATTAATGTCTCTTGCGAAAGAAAAAAAATGAGCTCTGGCTGCTCTATGGATCCTCTTTGGTCTTCTCCCTACCCTTCCCTATCTATCTGTCTCAACAACGCTTCGGGTGAGACTTCTTCTCTTCGAAGGACATGAAAATGCCAGCACTCTAAACTACATGGTACCTTTTGTTGGTAACCTGAGAAGAACCCTGGTTTGATCAAATTTGTGCCAACAGTGATATCGACTTATTGATCTTTCCTTAGACCGGATCATTATTGAGCATAGTGTCCAATTCGAGGAAAGAGTCTTGCATGTACCTCAACAACCGCATGTAGACACCTTCACTCTTCCACCTATTTGAGATGATGAGCATGTACATGATGACTCTTATTCATATGAGAGTTCTGATTTTAGAGGTCTTAGATGATTTAGATTCAAAGTCAGTAAAGGAATATGCAGAGTAAGAGCATCCATATGTAGTTGCAGAGCCAAAGTGGAGGCCCAAGTGGGAGAAAACTACTCTTAAGGATGCAGGGGATATCGTTGGTGATCCAACTGATACTAGGAGGATTCGATCTGATTTCGAGGAGCCTCTTATTGCACTCACTTCCACTGAACCATTTCCCTCCATACATATTTTCTTGGTTCAATCTTCCGATCCAGAGTCTTATGGTGAGGCTGCTGGAAATACCTTTTAGGAATCCACCATGTAGGAGGAGTACAAATCCCTCCTCAAGAACCAGACTTGGGATCTGGGAGGAAAATTATTAGATATATATGGGTCTATAGGACCAATACTGCAGCAAATGGACATATTAGAAGATATAAAGCTAGGCTTGTTGCCAAAGGATTTCAACAGGTCCATGGTATTGACTATGATGAGACCTTCGTTCCAGTAGTGAAGATGCATTCCATTCGATTGGCCCTTGCTATTGCAGCAACCAAGGGATGGGAGTTCCATCATATGGATGTGAAGAATGCATTTATTCATGATGATATCTCTGAGGATATCTACATGGAGAACCCCCAGGGATTTATGCAGGACTCATCTTTGGTGTGTTGACTAAAGAAGTCACTTTATGGACTCGAGAAGGCTACAAGGGCATGGTATGCCAAGATGGAATCCTACCTATTTTCACTTAAATTTGTATGTTGTAAATCAGAACTAAATGTCTACATGATTAGGACGACTGATTCACTTCTACTTTTAGTTCTGTATGTTGATGATTTGTTGATCACTTGGTGCTCGAATTTAGCGGTTGATGCAGTCAAGAGGATTATACATGATAGGTTTTTGATGACGGACATGGGTCTACAACACTTCTTCCTTGGAATCGAGATCAGTCAAGATGCATCATGAATCAAAATGTCTCAGGAAAAGTATGCACGAGATCTCCTTGAGAGATTTCACATGACAAACTGCAAGTCTGCTCCAAATCATTTCCTATCAGGAGTCAAACTTGAGGATGGTGGGGAGACTCCACTGGTTGACAACACACTGTAAATACAACTAGTGGGGAGCTTGTTGTATCTCAGACAGTCCAGACCAGACCTCTCCTATGTAGTTGGCGCAGTTTCTAGGTTCATGCAGGAGCCGCATGAGCTACATTGGAAATATGCAAAGCGTATCCTTCGATATGTAAAGGGAACCATCACCTTTGGGATTCATTATGCAGCAAAATCTACATTAGATCTTATTGGGTTTGCTGATTCCAATTGGTCTGGTGATAACATTGATCACAAGTCCACATCTGGTTACCCACTTGGTCTTGGTTCTGGGCCTATCTATTGGTCGAGAAAGAAGAAAGCTTCCATTTCTCTATCTTCAGCCGAGGGAAAGTATAGAGGGGTAGTTAACATAACCATTCAGGCTATGTGGCTACAACATTTTCTCACTGAGTTAGGCATTCAATTACATTGATCGATCGTCATCTGGTATGACAACAAGAGCACTCTAAAGTTTTGCAGAGATCGATTTTAGAGGCAACGAAAGAATCACATCGAGATCCACATGCACTACATCTGGGACTTAGTACATGAGGGGATCATCGAACTACAGTTTTTTCCTTCAATAGAACATACGACATAAATCTTGATGAATACCTTCACTGAGCAAAAGTTCCATTCTCTGTGAAGTTGTCTCCGAGTGAAGGATACAATTGCCTAGCAACTATAGTTCTTCTTTCTACATACATTGTACCTTGAGGGGGGGGGTTTCCCATGAGGTTTTCCCTCTTTCCTCACTTTATTTTCAGTGTATATTTTGTACTTGGGTACCTAACATGGCCTCATTGCCAGGACCCAATCTTTATTTTCACCATAGTGATGTTTAGGGGGGGTGTTGGAGTTACTTCACACACACCTAGGATTTATTTTTCCTAAGGTTTTTCCTTGTTTATTAGTTATAATTAGTCATTATCCAGTCTCTTATAATTTAGGGTAGAATATTCCACCTGGAGAATATTCTCTTTCAGTTGACACTTCAGTTTGACTAGTTGAGTTGAGTTTATATGTTGCATTGGTTTTGTCACCATGCAAGATTGGGATCATCACCATGATAATTCGACCTTACCTTGGTATCATCACCAGAGTGGTGCATTAGCCTTGATTCCCTGAGTTAAATCCTCAATACTCTCTCTTCAGTCAGTTAACTGAAGACGAGTTGGCTAGTTAACTCAACTAGGTGGAAGTTCACTCCCGTAACTGCCTGGGAGACTAGAGTAGGTGGTATTTCACTCCTGTAGCTATTGGTGTGTGTCCAGATAACTCTATACCACCACTATGGTGCATTGGTTATCCTCCAGTCGAACTCATTGAGTTATACAAAGTATATCATGTGTAAATTATTCATTATTCACAATGGTTAATGATAATTTTTCCATTCTTTCTCTCCTTCTTCCTCTTTCTCTTATTCTCTATGAAAATGTGTGTATCATTGTTTATCTAGATCTATTCTGTGCAGGTTCAAAAAATTTACAATCCTAGCCTTGAAGAACAATGACTTTAACCTCAGAAATAGAAAGAACTATGCCATGCTCACGCCTCACAGATATCTGATGAAGACAACTGGGAAGAAGCCTCGCATAGTATACCAACCGTGGATCAATGAGATAGCACATTCCACGATATTGAATGTAATGAAGAGTTCTCATTTTGGCTGACATCAGGATGTTAATTCTTGTGTTAAATTCCTCTTGTCGTGCTATCATGGAGGATATCTTTGTCTCGGCAGGTGGATTACTGTGGATCCGACGCTGATCCACTTGATCACAAGACTGAGTCTGGTAATATCTCCTAAGATATCTAACCCCCATTGCTCAAAAGGCCTAGAAACAATCATCGGTTGGAGCGGGAGCACTGCTCTCTTCTCTCTCCCAACGCTTATTTGACAGGTTTTACAGCTTTTAGCATATATGTGAGCGTCCTTGAACAAAGTGGGACAATAATAGCCATATCTTAGTATCTTATGAGAGGTGGTGTCTCCTGCAAAATGTCCACTGGCAGGGACATCATGGAGCTAGTTCAGAATTTTTTCTGCATCTTCACGTTCGAGGCATATTAAAAGTACCCCATTGTAATTAACTTGGAAGAGTACCGAATTTATGATGCGATACTGTGCGGGTTTTAACCTAAGAGATCTCCTTTCTCTATGGTTTAGGTTTTCTAGGAAATTCCCATTGTGCAGAAGATAAGTAAATTTCTCATACCAAGACTCTGGCCTGGGGGAGATGTACGAAGATTCACCGCACCATAATTGCATCTCATTCTCCCATCCTGTGTCCTCATTTACTTGGTCTTGAGCTTTGACTTCCACTTTACATAATCCTTGTCCTTTAACCGATTTAGAAGGTTTTATATCTGGATCAAATTCTTGGACTACTGCTATCCAGTTCCCTCTTCTTTCCCCCATCTCCTATTGAGTAAATAGGGACCGAACTGTGGGGTGAGGTATGATTACTTTGGTATGGTTCTTGAGGATGTAAGATCTGAAGTGTTTTACTGCCTTATAATCCGCATAAGCTTGTTTATCTATAGAAGGATAATTTAATTAAGAACCTTGGATATTAATTCTCATGAATGATACCAGGGCTTCACTTTTTTCATCTTCCATTTGAGTTAATATTGCGGCTAACGATTGCTCGAAGGCGAAATTATAGAGGAAAAAATATTTTTTGAAATCGGGACTTCGCAGCACTGGGGCTTGAGATGTATTTTTAATATTGTTGAAATCCTTATTTCATTCATCATCCCATTTAAACTCAACATCCTTACGAATCATGTTTTGTAGGGGTTTGATAGTTTCCGCAAAATCGGGGGTGAATTTCCTTACAAAATTGACTTTTTCGAAGAACGATTGCATAATTTTTTTGTTGTGAGGTAACAGAAGTTTAGCTATAGAATTTATCCTTTTTGGATCTATGTCAATGCCTTCTTGATATATAATGTGGCCTAACAACTTACCTTCCTCGAAACCAAAAATAGTTTTCTTAGGGTTTAAGGACATGCCATATTTCCTACATCTTTCGAAAATTTTGGTCAAGTGTTGGATGTGGACTTCTCTATTCTTTGAATACATAGTCACGTCATCCAAGTAGACTACTATACACTTGTTGATTAGTCCCAAAAATGCTATTTCCATGCCCCTCTGGAAGTTTTCTCCTGCATTGATTAACCCAAAGGGCATGCGTTTATAAGCAAAGGTTCCCCATTTTGTTCAGAAAGTAGTTTTCAAGCGGTCTTCTTCTGAAGTGAAAACCTGGTTGTAACCTGAGAAACCGTCCAGCAAAGAGAAAATCTCATATCCAGACATGGTCTGCAAGAGATACTCCATCGGTGGGACTGGGTAGTTGTCCTTTTCTGAAGCTATGTTGAGGTTTCTAAAATCTACACATAGGAAAATATCCCTAGACGTTTTCCTTACAGGAACCAAATTTGCTACACATGCAAAATGTCTAATCTGGAAGATAATTTTGGAATCTAACAATTTATTTAACTCCTGACACATGAGATGCTCCAGGGATGGGTGATATTTTCCAAGATTCTATTGGAAGGGTTTTACTTCGGGCTTCAAAGGGATACTGTGTTGAATGATACAAGTATCATAGGTTTTCAGATCTCGGTAGGACCACAAAAAGACATATTGATACTGTTTGAAAAGTTTGAGATAGGCCTTCCTTTCCTCTTTAGATATTTTCTTGGTGAGGTTTACATTTTTAGGGTTTTCCAGGGTTCTGAGATTTATAGTTTCATGTATGGGACAAGAACTACCAGTTTTCGCATTTCTTGACCCTTTAAATCTTTCCTTTAGGTCAAAAACGTTTTCTAAGTTGGATATCCCCTTTGGTATCATGTGATACTTTGATTTGTTGATCGGTTGATTTGTATGAGGGTGAGTTTCCATTTATTTTTACTGAAATAATTCATCGTCAATAGAGAAGTCTTTAAAATTATCCTGACTAGTCAGAAATTTTATGATCTGTTCATCTCCTTCAAAGACCTTCCAATTAGAAATGTTGTTGAGAACCGATGGTTTGTAGAGTAGCTCCATAGTGAACCATGAGGATTAATAATCCTCTAGAGGTGGTAGCCTTGAAGCGACGATGTCTAGGGAATCAACAAGAATATTCTTTGTGTTGGGAATCACTGTAATGTTGAAAGCTTCAAAATTCTCTATTAGCCTGTGCACTTCCTGTTGATATTTCTTTAGGTGAAGAGAATTTAAATGTATAGTATTTCTTACTTGTCTGACAATGATTTTGGAGTCTCTTAAAACCTTTAATTCTTGAAAGTTTAAATCTATGGCTTTCTTTAACCCTTGTACTAGAGCCTCATACTCTGCAATGTTATTTGTTCATTCGAATTATAGTCTACAGGACATGAAATGCCATTTACCTTTCAGATCAATGAGGATGCACCCTACCCCAAAATCTTCTTGAGATTTAGAACCCTCAAAGTATAAGGTCCAAACTTGTGGGAAAAATCTATCATCTCCTTCTTTCCTGTCACTTTTCTCTTTTCCTTTTGTTTATTCTGTGATTTCTAACGCAGGTTCGCAGAAGAGGGTTTCTTCCACCACTGTCGACAATTCTTCATGAAAAATCATTTCGGATTTTTGGGTAAGAGGGACATCAGAGGAGAGAGGGAAGACATTCCCAAAGTAGGAATCATAGGAATAATTTCTCAACACAGGGACATCTGTCGATGAGGGTTCATTTAGGGTTTCTTGGTCAGTGACGATATGTTTCAGATATCTTTCCCTATCAATTCTGATCATATTTTTGTGTCCCTTTTATGGTAGCCAAAGGTGCACCCAGTTTGTACTAAAGTATCCATTTAACTTTTCAGACCAATCTCAGCTTAATAATAACTTGTAAGCAGCTGGGATGTCTACTACAATGATGTCAATCACTTGCACAAATTTAGGATGTGTCGCTACTCTGATCATTACATCTTTGAGTTCTCCCATGACCTTCACCTTGGTTCTATCTAGTTGTATTACATGTTTATCACTTTTGAGAGGGATTGTATTTTTTTTTTTTCAAATAGACAGTGGCATAACATTAGAGGATGCTCTTGAATCAACCAAATAGTTATGTAGGTTTCTGTTAAATACTTCGAATGTTAAAAGGAAAGGTGGGACAAAAGGTTTTCCCTTCTTATCTTTAGAGAAAGCGTTCACAGTTGGTTTATTCCCTAGATTTATGGGAGTTAGATTTCTTATTGGGTCAGTGCTTGTCGTAGGGTTTTACTAATTTCAAAGCTTGTAACAGGAAGTCATTTTGCTGAGGGATTCTACTTATGTCCATAACTGATATATTAGCCTTCAACTCCTTCAAATATTCAACTATGTTGTAATCCAACTTGGGCGATTCTCATGTATGGATGTTGATATGGTTTGTTCCAGGAGTAAAAGGTTCTTTCGGGTGATCAAGAGCTAGTCTCCCTCCTGAAATTTGGGTTGTAGTAAGGTTGTTTTTGAAAAATTTACCCCTACTTCATGTTTTCATAGCCAAGATTTTTGCAGGTGGTTCTTGAACCTCAAACAGATCATCAAAAGGCATATCTAGATCAAGATCCCATATCAACATGATTGTTTCTTTTGGTGGAGCAATTTATTCCTGATCGAAAATATTCATACTAGAGTCGCTTGATTGTTCGGTCAGGGAGACTTCATCTAAAAACCGGTTTTCCATCAAATTCATGGCATGCACCCATTGAGGGAAGTCTCTTTCAGAGTGGTTCTCTTGATTATAAGTGCAGAAAGAGTCAGATGCTACATTTCCCATATCGATGTTTAGGTTGGCTTGGGGAGGTTCAATTGCTTTGAACGGTGGGTTCCTTTTAAGGAAAGGCTTATAGGGACTTTGGCCTTGGTTTCCCTCCCCTACACTTCTCTTCATGTCAATGATTTCATTTGATATATTTTTAACCATGAGTTGTAGGTCCTCTATGTCCCCACTTCCCTTTTCAAGAGCTTGTTCTGTTTGTTTCCCTAGGGGTTTAGTAAGCAATAGCCCTCTCCTGGGAGGGGGTTGAACTTCTTTCTTTACTAGGGAGACTTGGCCTTCCTTGAATCCTTTCATTTGGAACTCTATCGTTTTGGCTTCTTCAAAGTTCTCAGCCAGGGTTGGTTTGGAATCCCTCTTCACAAACATGGAAATAGAAGCTGGGAGAGCATTAGCATATGATTCAATTTGCAACTCCCAAGTAGGTTTAGCTTCGGGATGGAATTTGTTTAAGATGGTGGTGAATATTTTATTAAAGTATTTGAACCTTTCCTTCAAACTCATGGTGGCGGAAAACAACTCATCCATCAAAGCTCCCATAGTAGTTTCTTCTACAAATTTATCTAGAAACTCCTTTTGAAACTTTGTCCAGCTAGTTATGGATCCTACGGGTAAGTTAAAATACTATGTGGAAGCCGAATTCTCAAAAGTGTATGGGAATAGCCTACATATTACATCTTCATGTTGGATATTAATAAGTCTGATAGCTAGTATGAATTTCTTGATATGGTTTTCAGGCAATCTTGAAGTCTTAGGGTCAAATTTAGGAAGTAGTTTTTCTCGGTGTTAGGGAAGGTTATGTACTCTTCCAAGGATGGCCAAAGAATCTCTGGCCAACCAAGGTTGATTTTTTTGTGGTGGGTTTCCTCTCTCTTCATCATGGTCATTATGATCTTCCGTATCTTGAGATCCTAAGCATTTTGAGTTAAACCCTTCTTCTTTCGAAAAATTGTCTAGCTCAGAGACGTTGTCGGCTGGCGTTTCATGGATTAGATTAAGCGGATGTTCGATTTCAGTGAGTGGGAAATCTATCAGGTCTTCTACTATGTGCACAAAAACTTGGTTGGCGGTATTGACCAATAGTATTCTTATTTGTTTTCTTTGATAAAGTATTGGATCTAAGGACAATGCATCGATCTGTTGGGCATATGCTCTTGTGAGTCTTCTGAATTGATTCAATTCCTCATGAGAGAGAGCATAAGGTATGTACAGGTACAAGAGTTATTCCTCATGTTGGGGTGAGTTACTCATTTCAGGAGTACTCAATGTGTGTGGGATGTATTGGGAATGAATAGCCATGCACGTGGGTTGTTTCAAATCTATAGGCTGTCTGAAATATTATGTGAAATATGTATTCAACCATTCATTCTTCGGGCCCTCCTTCTAGTGCCATTTATGTTAATGGGTCTTAAATCCCTTTAATTCAATAGCAGGAACCAAACCCACCATCGAGGCCCAATTAGACTCTGCAACATTTAATGGTGGAATGGTTCTCCAGATCTTGCGATCTGGCTGAAATAATCGATGGGATTTACATTTTCTTGTGAAGGATTTCTCCTTCAGTTAGGACATTCTCGTTTTTTGTATTTTATGTTAGGTGGGACTGATATAATATAGGGCCGGTATAAACCAACCAGGAAACAAAATGGGAACAAGACTTAACTACTAGAGAAGGGGTTGATCTTGGGATAACCCTTACACTCTAGCATGCAGATAATGATTATCTACCAAAGACCTAGTACTAATATGTTAACCATGCAGGTATTCTAATTACTGACTGAGATATAATTTATCAGAAGAAAACATGCATGTGATAAACAATGGAAAGTAAAATAATTCACTCAACTCTAATCATCAATCACATAATAACACAATGATTAATCTTCATCATTAAATAAAGAACTGTAAAACATTGCATCAGATAACTTATCAACAAATTTAGTAGCTCTTGCTCGTTACTACATCCATTCGTGAGATGAGATAGGAAATAATTCTTCTCCACATCCAATTATACACACACTTGATGAAAAAAAAACTTTTGTCTCTGGTCCAAGAAGGACTTCGCAATTAAAGGCCACTCCAAAATAGTTCTTAACAAAGAGAAAATAGAGAGTTTCTTGCAGCAACCATTGACCCTTAACTAACCAGTCGATGCCCTTATTTATAATATAAAATTAACTAAAAATAACAACTAAAGTGCAGTTAAGTAAAAACAAAGTTCACCACATGGTGTTCTCTTCTATCATCCCTTCTAAGAGTCATCTCAAGATATCACTTGAGAGGGTGACTCTTCTCATACCCCGACCACTTGATGAATAGATCCTCGCAGGTGTTGGTGTATGGGAATCTATGTTGTTCCATTGGGGTCGTGTAAATCTCTCTTATCTCTACCGCATGTGACTGATACTTGACTAGACTGACACTTAGTTTTTGTAGCATAGCCCAAGATTTGATCGAGTGTTCCATAAACTGTCAAACCTAATCTGGCACCATATCTGTCACCTTAGCTATTTATTTGGCCCATGCTTAATCTTGCTCAATGTGAAATTTGACAATGTCACGCAAGTCGACAAAGTCATCGTGTGTGCCAAACTTGGGGATTCCGATGTATTTCATCACCTGAATGATCTTGATCTAGTTTTTATCGTACTTTGCCCATTTTTCTTGGATTACTCGATGAGGTTCATGAGCCATTTTTTCCCAATAATCATCCAATTTCCTTATGTGATCAATACTTCTTTCTTTCAACACTCGAGTGCCATGTTCTTTTGTATCTCAACCATGTTGGACTGCACCGATGTAGTCGACTCTCTCCACAACTTGCTGCACTTTCTCGTACCACTGCTCCATATCTTTGCATGTCACAAGTGACATGAGGGTGTTTTCCTAGAGCTCGGTTATCCTTGCAGTGAATAGGTGCCGCTTGTCTGTAAATTTTCTATAGGCCTCTTGAAACTCACTCCTTAGAAACACCGCAACCTGTGTGGTGTCCTGATAGTATTTCACCAAGTGGTGCAAATGTTCCAATTCCTTCAGGGAAGAGGAAAAATCCTCTTCATCTCTTTTATCTCTTTCCAAGGTGGCATCTGTGATTTCCATCCCTGCGTCGATGAGTTCAGATGTCTTAGCATGCTCAATGTTGATCAAGTTTTCCTCCATGGTGATGAGGATGGAGCGATACAGAGTAATCCTCCTCTTATTGGTGGTTATTTGGATGATAACCTTCCTTTTCCAATCATAAGATATAGCATGTATGTCTCCTACTTTGTCCACAGGTTTGGGAATCTACTGATCCCCCCATGTGAGTGTATTTCCTAGACTCCCAATGGTATATACTTGTTTAGGGATGGGTTCAGGAACTTCCTCCCTGTGTTGTGAAGGCCCAACTTCTATATTTCACTCATCAAGGGTTTGGGTATCGATTGAAAATGAGACATCGGGGGTATGTCAGGTAGTTACTTGATCATCGGTCGTTGAAATGTCGATTGCCTGCTGCAGAATTTATTCACTTTGTTCGCTCGACCCTGGCCCGTCTTCCAGGCTGTCCGCTTATGTTTGTGGTGCATTGGGAAAGTTCGTTTCTAAGACACTCTCAATTTCTTGTTCAGTCTGTGGGATCCCTTGAATCTAAGAATCGAGAACCAAGGAAGATGTCATCTTTGGCTCTTTTTCCTCTTCAATACGCACATGGGTCACAAGGGACACCTCCAGGCTCTCATCATCATCATTAATTTTTGTTATCTTTATTAAGGGGTTGGATGGACTTGTCCTCCCTGATGTTCTGACTGTCCCTAGTTGAGCCGAAACACTTGTTGGCAATGAAGCCGATGGCATTTCAAACTTAGGGTCGTCTAACCCAGTAATCTCATCAATTTCTATTAATTTAGGGCCGCTTGGGCCCGTCTGACTTCTATCTGGATTGTCTGCAAGGACCCTGTCATGTTTATGAGGTCCAAGTCATCTTGCAACTAATGAATTATCCGTTGTGCATTCTCTAACATGAGTAAACCACTCTCCCGTGTGTCTTGAGCCATGGGGGTACCTCTCCCTTGCGCCAGGGCTACCTGGGGAATTTATGTTGCTTTGACTGCTACCTAGATAACTGCTGCTTCAGATGCTAGCATTTCTTCTTTGGCTCTGAGGGCCTCTTGACCTAGTTGTTCTATTGTATTTTATTGTTCATCTATACTCATGGCTCTGAACCTGGTCATTTTGGGATTTACCATCCATGCCACCACCTTGTCCCAGTCCTGGCCATTTTCTGTGAATATCTCGTCTTTGAATTTGTCGTGGGCATATGGCTAGCAAGACGACACTTGAGAGGAATGTTTTAGGACTAGAACCTTTGGGTCATGCTTGAAAAACCTACCAGTCTAGAATAAAAACTCTAATTGGTTCAACCCTTCCTACTTGGCTTGGGTGGTGTCTTTCACTAGGTATAAGTCGACATGGAATCCATATGGTATAAATGATTGCTTCTTATCTTTGACTACGACAACATTGTAACCTTGCAGGATGGTTTGGTAGCAGATTTATCCCACCACAAGATGGTCAGGGACATGTGATGGTAGGAGATGAGGTACTCCAGTGACCCTAAATACCCTAATGTAGGTATCACAGTCATCCAGATACCAGTGGCCGACCTTGGATATCACCCTTTTGTCCGCAGCTGATAGTCTTGGACACTCTTTCATCGCAGATGAGGGAGTAGGATGTTTTGTACCTATTCTCCCATAGGATGCTGAAATACACATGGACCAGGAGTTATGAGACGTTCCATCTCAAGTTCATGGTGAAAAAGACATTTCTGGCGCACATGACATCCAAAAATTATGATGCCATGTAGAAGGATGGAGCGTCTCCTTCTTTCAACATTTGAGCTTGTTGTATGCATATGCTCAACTACTTCGAAATGATGGCTCCCCATTTGCAACCTCTCCTGGAAATGGACACTGTGTAATCTAGAGGCATCCATGCCTTTGAAAACCTAGAACATTCTTTCTTCCCGTATAACCGACAGATGAGGTCCATTAGATAGATATACGACTCCCTTAAGTTGGTCGTCTGGTACTAGTCAGAGGTTCGATTGGTGTATTTTTTAAATTCCCTCCACCATGAAGCCATCACCCAGCTAGTGTCATGGCGCTCATATAAGTTTACGAAGAAATCGGTGTCCAGTCTCTCCTCCACGTCTCTAATATTGTAATAACTCTGCACCTCTACCGGGAGAAACACTCTGACACACTCTCTATTCTCGTCATTAATCAAACATTTTTTAGTGTCTATGTGGTCAATGAGCCAATTTAGGAGTTCTATGTAGGGTAACACTGGAGTTATTTTTGCTACCATGTGAAAGTACAATCTTCGGATATTCGAGAAAACTTCATAGTTGAGATTTCTCATATTGGGGTCGCTATGCGGGATATATTCCAGGAATTCTTCTCGGCTGATATTCTTGAAGATTTCTCCCCAATGTGTGAGTGCCATATTCGTCCCTATGCTAGCCTCTGTGTCTCCAAAGGCCAGAGGTTGAATGAAATCCTTCTTGGTGGATGTTTTTATAACCAGTTCTGGTCTTGGAGAAAATTCTAGATATTTCGCCACCCCTAGAGAAGATCCTTCTCCAACCTCTAGTTCCTTTAGCTTCGACACTCTCAGAGATCGCCTGGTGGTTATTTTTCATGGAGGCATTGTTCCTGCAATAAAAACAAATCATTTAGATATTGCGTGGAGAGAAATACTGGATAAAATACATATATGAAGGGTAAGCACAAAAATCCATACTGGTACATACCTGCAAAGCTTGCTAACTAGTTATTTGATACTCACAGGATCTCGACTTCTTTGAATTTATCATTTCTCTCCTCTGGATGCTCTGAAACTCCTTGATGCACATAAGGGTTTCATTTACAGTGGCTCAAGAGAATTTAAATGGGGAAGATCTTACCATGTTGCATCGACCAATTAATTTGGGTGATGAGTGAAATTCAAACAAATCTGCCGCTAAATATCTACATATTTAATTCATCGTGGGTTGAAGGTGGAGGCACATAGGGTGTTGTGTTCTATCGACAATTTCAAACGACCTTTTTGATTCGCACACAAAGTAGAAACTAATGCAAGATTTGGAATTAATTAGTCCCTTAAATGCTCCCAATCTAAATGTATCTAGCGCTAAAATGTTCGATCGTGTCTCTTTCCTAGTGGGAGGATAGGGGATCGACACTGTGTTATGGATGTTCTCATTGATATCCTTCTATGAAAAACCTCTGACACCTCTATATTTCATCGTACGATGTTGACGTGGAAAATATGGTTCAAGACACGTGGCATTGAGGACCGGTGACTTAACTCACGAGAATTAGTTGGAGCTAAGACTTTCTTCAAGTTGTGCATTCTAAAATAAACTTGGGATCATCGATGCCAAAAATATACCGAGGGTCAAAAATCAGGGATAAACCTATTGCATGGTCGAAATGTTCATCACGATTTGGTCTTCTCCGATTCTGACAAGTGCGTTGGGTATCGACTATCGATGAATTCGTTTCTTTCTTTTTAAAAGTTTACTCCCTTCGCCTTTTACCGATGACGAAGGGGATCGAATATCGATGATATCCATCTATGATACTTGTCTAGAAAAAAAAACTTTCCTTTTCCAATATCGGTGAATATCAACGCTCGACAACTAAGGCGTTTTGAGTGTTTCCTTTACATTTTTTAATTTATTTCGATGCCAAATCTTGAGCGCGTCGGGTGAAGTATTTTAGCTGTTGATTCCTTATTTAAGTGTTAATACCTTTTAATACATGGGGTTTTATAGATGTACCCAAACCTGAATAGATGATGAAAGTCAAGAGAAAAAGAAAAACAAAACATTTCTCAAAAGAAAAATCAAATTCAGATAGTGCAAAGACCAAGTGGTACCCAAAAAGTGGAAAATTGACATAGCTTTTTTAGGGTGTGTTGAGTGCTCAACACCTGGGTAACTCATGTTAAAAGTATAACGTAGAGAAATCAAAACAACATATAAATAAATGTATTGTTGTCTAGAAGAGGTTGTTGATAGTTGTTGCTGAAGGTTATTGCTGAAAGCACTATTGAGAGCTGAAGAAAAATGTTGTATGAGCCCATCTATATTTTCATTTGAATGAATATAACATATACCATTGTTCCAAATGTATGGTGGTGCTATTGATGTGTCTATATAAATGAATTAATGGTATGATCTCTATTTAAGTGCAATTCTTCGTTATTTACTCATTCTTGTGTTTATTAATGCATTTACATGGTTGAATGTATGAATCTGTGAGAGATTAGATAAGTTTCAATTGTTTCTCTTATACAAGCCTGTGAAAGGAGTTCAAAGTGTCTGGAAGGTGTGCATTGACAGATTCTGTTTCGACTAAGAAGCTCAGAGGAGACAACTTCAAATTTTATTTGCAAGGAGTGAAATGTGTCTACAAGGAGTGCGTTGATAGAGTCTTTTGACTCAGAAGTTCAGGAGGAGTAGCTTGAAGCTTTTCTTGAGACAAAGTAAAGAAGATCTCGCAAGGTGTGTGCAGGAGAAAACATACTTAAGTTCTGTTGTTAAGGAGGAGAAATTGAGTTGAGTAAGGAGATGGTGCAATGATCTAGAAGCCAGATAGGGCTCAGGAAGGCCTAAAAATAAAAGTCCTCAGAATCTCTTCAAAATTAAAGTGTGTGTAGGCCTCAACGTTACAAACCTAAAACAACTTGAATGGGATTAAACAGATTTCATATGCTCCAGATATCACAATCTATTAATTTTTCCAAACATGCAAAAAAATTATGATTGTACAGTCTGTATAGTGCCACGTGGCAACTGACTGTACATGCCATATGACCGTACAACTAATGTTGAAGGGTACGTGGATGCTAACATGGATAGGTATAGGTGGACCAATAAGGGAGTGACACGTTTCACCACTCTAAGGGTGACACATGGCACGTCCATACGGATGACATGGCACATCCGTACGACTGACGTGGTAGGTATGTATAGTCCATACGACACATGGCGCTGACATGGAAGGTACAGTCAGCACACTGACAGGGAAGATAGGTGGAAAAATCGACGATCGAAACGTGGCAGATTGTTGACAAGTGGTAAGGTGCCACGTGGCAACCATTTATTGGTTCGTTTGTTTGGTTGAAATTTTTTTTGGGCGTACGAGATTAGAACCCGTGACCTATGGTCTGGTGGCAAGCGTTTTGGCAGGTTCGAGATAGCCATCCCACCTATTATAGTCTTTATTAAAAATTAGCGCAAACATTATACAAAAGTTTGGATGTTTGTATGTCCAGTGGAGTAAAGGGTTGGGGCTAGCCCCATCCTCAGCACAACACTCCATAAGACCCTACTATATGCTCTCATCATTAAACTTCTGGGCGCGTGTTTATGTATGGAGAGTTGGCCCAACCCTCATGGCACAAAAGCCTTGCATGTGACCATTGTAACATGCCCGTGGCTCCTACCTTGACACTTGGCATGGGAGATGAGGGGTTATCCCTAGTTGGTTGGGATAGCCTGTCGACTAGGGGGCTTAAACACTAGCTTAGATCCAGGGGGATTAACTAGATTAGTGTGTGGAGGAACAGGATGTGGCCACATGGGATGAGTCTTATGACTAGAGGCTAATAGGTAAGGGGGTGTTGACAAGAGCAAACGACCACTTGTCAACTAGAGGAGTGAATCCGGTCTATGGTTGTCCAATTAACCCAAGCCATTTGGATTGACTCACTCTGATGGGTTTAACGACTCCGTTGGCCAATCTAAAATCCTAAAAGAAAAAAATAAATAAAACGAAGAAACAAAATAACTCACTAATTACTAATTACTAATATATATATGTACATATATATATTTATAGATTATTTAAATAATATTTATATAATAGGTCTATTTATCTAATTTATATATACGAGATATACAGATTATGAGTTTTAATCTGAACTCATAAAAAATCAAATGTAGAAATCGTTCTTTTGATGAAAGTAAATTATACTACATATAAGAATTTCTATAAAAAACAAGCAAATAAAAAGGAACAAAATAACCTATTAATCACTTGAAGAGTATGCATCCAACTGTTTGTATAAGTCGTACATCAGTCCATCCATGAGATAAATCTACTGTGCATCATCACACTGTTTGGAATAAACACCAAACTGTACATTGACTAGTGTATTTAATTGATAAAACAATAGGACGCAGAATAATAACTGTGATATAATAGACTGCAAGTAATAACGCATAGATAAATTCGACAGTTATAGCTTGCATTTAATCAATCAACATGTTTAAGGTAAGACTCATAATATGAATTGAATGATCATTCACTATTTTCATATAACTGAAGCATAAAATTGTGAACTGTGAAAGAATAACTATCTTGACGACATAATAATCTACGAAGATGAAATCTATCGACAGTCATCAAATGATCAATATAAACAAATTATAGACAACAACAACATTTACAAACAGCTAAGGTATAAATGTAAATATACGTTATGTCCAAATTCGAGTATAAGCTTGTTCACAACTAGCCCTAGGCCAAGATGATCAGATTACAAAAAATAATGGGTTTATAAAGCCTTCAGAAAGGTAATTGTTTCCTCTTCTGAGATCATATATTGATTACAAAAATAAAAGGGGGATACAACCACCCATATCCTACTAAATCCTCTAAAGACATGACTGACAACCACCCATATACAAAATGTATCAAAGACATGACTGACAAGTCTCAAAGATGCCTCAGATTAATTGGTAATCATGAACTCCTGAATATCCTGAAAGGAAAAGGAAAAATAGAAATATTTAGATACATATTCACCCATTAATTTGCAAATTTCGAATTAACATAACTGGCTACAAAATCTTGTGATTCTGTAGCTAGTTATTTTAGTAAATGAAATCCAATTTATTGAAAGAACAAAGCAATCTAGTTTTAACAAATAATCCCATTTTAAGATAAAATGTTCATACGTCCAACTGTAAGATCAAATTGTATCAGACAATCTTGGAATTTACTATGGCTGTTGCAGCCTCAACATTTTTAAATATTACATTGCCTGTAGTCTTCATACGTTTTTCTTTTCCTTGAATGACATATTCGAGCCTATGGTTTTTATTAGTTAAGGTATCAATCTGATCAGTGAGAGCCTTAACCTGTGACTGTAGGATGGGTACATCAGTGTAGTATTTATCGATCCAAAAACAACAAACTTCACGCTTCGAATGAGCGATGGTCTCTTGGGAACAAACATGATTGTGAAACAGAGCATCTTCCACACAGACAGTAGATTCATTGCCCAATTTTATACCAGGAAACTTTGCATTATGTTTTAGACAGGGAGGTAAATTGTCCACAACGTTGTAGGGCCGATCAAGGTGTGGCTTGAACGAAAAAGGGTCTTCTTCAGCGAGGAACCTATCGATTTCGGAGTCCGAACTCTCATGGACCTCGATCATGCTGATCGAGCTCGCATGAGGGTTCGACTTGTCACGAAGCCTCCTCAAAATCAACCTTCCGACTCTCTTGTTCTTAAAATTTATATCAGCTTTGCTTTTAGATATCTTGCCTGTAGATTTATTTAAATTTTTAATCGATTCATTAAGATGTGTAGACTGTCCACGGGTCTGCTCAATAACCTTTGGATCGAGTAAGGGTTTGCTGTAGGAGGCTGAGACATAGGCCTGGGTAGGTGAGAGGGGCGTTGTAGGGTAGATTAAGGTTTCTTCAATCACAGACTTGTCGATCTCTTCAACATTGGGATTAGAGAAACCATTTTTGATTAAAAAAGAGTCCCAATTATCATTTTGCAATTCTAATTGATGCACAAGCAAGATTTTTATCAAGCCGTGATGGAAGAGGCTCGGGTTTGATCGTTGTTTTCTTTACATCTTGCCCATTTTATAAAGGCTCCTCAATAAATAATACGACATGTTCAAAAGAAACCCCATAAAAATCATGAGCAGATGCAAATGATATAGAAACACCAGACCAAAACGTCCTTCACAGGTGACAAACTGTTTTAACACAACAAGCAGACTGTGCCATCAAACTTTTAGCAAAGAGATGGGCATACCTTTGTCACATCCTTTTATCTTCCAAGATGTAAAGAGAAGAGTCCAAGGAACTTCTTCCACCTTTGCATTTTTGAACCACCTTTGACCGCTTGCAGGGAGTCCTGTAGATTGACTCAAGAAATCCTCTGTAACCTCAAGTTGGACATCACCCACCTTAGCTCTACACCCATCGAAGGAGAAAGCGAATTCCTGGGCAGTTTGTAAATTGAAACCCTAAAATTTTCTAAGGAAAATGAGCCAACCATTAATCTCCAGATCTTCTCTGGCATCATCATATAAGAGCAGAGTTTGAATGCCATTAGGTTTGACTCTAATGATAGGAGCCATACTGGGTGAAAGGGTAATCAATCAAACACAGTGCACAGGGAGGTTTTTTGAGATAGACCAAAGCTATACCCCAAGCCCGAGAAACACCAATAGTGAACGACATCTGAACAAAAAACTCATAACAATAAGATGGGTGTTAATTGAAATGCATGCGAAGAGGGTTTGCAAAGCCCAAGACCAGTCTTGGAAATGATGGCTGTCTGCAAATCGTATTGCCACTTTTCATAAAGTACAAGGTAGGACTAGAGCATTAAAAAAGAAATAAGTGCGAGACATGGTAGGTTCGATCATATGGTTTGGGAGGTTGAAAATCGAAGATAAAAAACCTAGTAATGAAGAAACATATAACCAAGAATAAAACAACAACAAAAAACCATGCCAATGCTCAAATCAAAAGGGTCCTTTGTTGATATAACTATCAATCACTAAGCATGCTTGGTGTTCAAGGAATTGAAACAAAGAAAATAGTTCTTCATGGCAAGGAACAAGGTTTCAGTAATAAACTGTAGAAAGAATTTTCCTTTAATAAATTTTCAAACAGAATGATAACACAATCGCAAGTTTTCATGCTTTCGGTCATGAATGAAGCATGAAAAAAAAATAGGGAAAAGCGACAACTTACAACTGTCATTTTGAAAATTGCTCATGAAGAGTAATAAAAATTTATGACCCGAGTTAGGCAGCTATATAAATCATTTAATTGACATAAAAAGTTAAAAAATATGTTGGGCTGCCAACAGGGGGCCAACGAACTAGCGCTAGTCCAGGGCCACATGGAGGTGCCCATGTGACCAGGAGTGCGGAGAAAGGTTGTTGCACCCTAATATTTCTCAAAAGTGGATTTTAAACATTGTATTATGATTTTCAATGGATTTCGTCAACAATTTTTGGAGATTTTATCCATTGTTGAAGGATATTGGGCCCTTTTTGAGGCCAGATATTGGGGGGAAGTTGGGAGACGGTTACAAAATTCATGCCTATATAAACTAGAGGTTCTTGAATCCATGGAGAGGAGGTTCAGAGAAGTTTTATGTTCCATAAATCTTGAGCCAAATCCATTGTCATGCAGGGAAGCTATTGAGGAAAACACCTTTGCAGGCCATTTCTGGGAGCTTCGTTCATCCGATTTGGGTGTCGTCAGTTTTGATGGGTTCTTGAGATCTGGTAGAACACAACCATCTCATTGTTGTAATCCATTGGCACTTTCATGATGTACTTGAAAATATTTGAAGAGAAATAAGAAATCCAACCGAGACAAAGACCCGAAGACGTAGGCGAGATTGCCGAATTCCGTTGTCACTTTGGTGTTTGATGGTTTGTTGTTCTTCATGCTTATGTTCAGATCTATATATGTTTATATGGATATCATATTTCCTCTTTAATTATTCCTCTTTCATTAGTTTCCTAAATGGTAAAATAACTCATGCATAATAACTCAACCATTTTTGTTTAAAAGATCCATTTGGATCAAGTGGTATCAGAGCAAGTTGACGGTTGGATTTTGATTTGCATGTTTACCAGGGAAAAGGTCATTTTAGTTGAGAAAATAGCATCTAAAGAGGGAATTTCTCAGAATGAGAAGGATATGCAAAAAACTCCCTTTTCCATGTCAGAGATGGTGAAAGTGTTGTATGAATATTACTTGGAACGAAAGAGATCGGCTCAAGTGAAATATTCAAAGAAAAACAAAGGCAAAGAAGAATTGAAGGAATTGCCTTCTACATCTATTTCAGAAAACATCTCTGAGGTATGCAGTGGAGGTCATTCATCAATTTCTCATTATTCCCATCAAGATGGTTTTGGTGCATTTGAAAAACATACAAGAGGTATAGGTTTGAAATTGCTAACTAGGATGGGATATGAAGGAAAGGGACTTGGAAATAAGGGCCAAGGTATCGTTAATCCCATTGAGGTTGTGGAAAGACATCATTATTTAGGATTGGGATATGACAAAGAGGATATTGGAGAATTCTCCAAGATGGGCTCTAAAACATTGGAAGCAATTGATGCTTCATATGGCCAGCCTAAGTCATTGCGGGAACACTTCAGAAAAGGTGATGATGTATCACTCCTTGAGGGTGATAGTGGATACAATTCATCTCCAAAGAATAATTAAGATCATCAAGAGAGGTATAATGGTCATGATTTTTCCAATTCTATTTTTTATTATAAAAAACATAATCATGTAATCCGAAACTTGTGGAATCTGTATCCTTGTACTTTTTGTCATTCAACTAAACATTGTGTTTCCAAGTGTTGGAAGAGACAATATTTGTAAAAGAAGTTTATGTCGACCAGGAAAGAGACATGACATAAAGACTCAACTCCAGAATGGAATAAGGAGAAGGGAAAACAAGTCTCGATGCCAAAAACTCACTGAACTTATTGCAACAGGGGTGGACATCAAAAGGCTAAATGTTGGAATCTTAATACGGAGCTTCGTCTAAAGAAGGAAAAAATGATTGTGCATGTACTCACAAAGGAATATGGATTACCAATGAAGCAAGAGGAACACCATGAAGGAGAGAAAACAATCACTTAGTTTTGCCAGAAGTGGATGTCACATCTTCATTGTATTTTGCTTCCATTAATGTAATCACACATGTTGAAATGATGACCTATTATAACATCATTTTTGTACAACATAGTGTTTTTTTTTTCCCTTATGAGTATGTAATCAGTAAGGTTAATTTTGTAACCTTTTGGAGGACCAAAAGGTCTTTAGTGGGGAGGTGTGATCCAAAATTGGATCCAAAATCCAGATAGGGCTCAGAAAGGCCTAAAAATAAAAGTGCCAAGAATATCTTCAAAACAGACGTGTGTGTAGGCCTCGATGTTACAAACCCAACACAACTTGAACAGGCTCAAATGAACGTCATATGCTCCAGATATTGCCATCTGTTCATTTTTCCAAACAGAGAAAAAATGATGACTGTACAGTCTGTACAGTGGCACGTGGTAGCTAACTGTATAGGTCATAAAAATGTACATATGACTTGGTAGTGTTCATGGATGTTGACATGGATAGGTACAGTTGGACCAATAAGGGAGTGACACATGTCACCACTGCAAGGGTGACACTTGGCATGTCCGTACAGATGAAGTGGAACATCCATACGACTGACGTGGTAGGTCCATCTAGTCCGTACGACACATGAAACTGGTGTGGAAGGTATAGTTAGCATGATAATAGGGCAGACATGTGGTAGAAAAGTGGACAAATTGATGATCGACACATGGCAGATTGTTGACAAGTGGAAGGTGCCACATGGCCCAGTCATGGGTAGCCACGTGGCACCAATTTATTGGTTCATTTTTTTGGTTGAAAAATTGTTTGGGTATATGGGATTTGAACCTATGACCTATGGTTTGGTGGCAATCATTTTGGCAAGGTTGGGCTTGTTAGAATATAGAGGATTGTGCTCGTTTAACCATTGATGATACCCTTGTCACCCAACCACGGGCCTTAAACCACCCTCCGAGCACCTTGACCTTGACCGAGAAGAGAATTTTGGCTGCAATTTATAGCCAAGAGAGGCTAAATGCACCAAGAAAAAGAATAGAAACTAAACTAAACAGATGATCCCACCCAGAAGCTAGTGCACCACTCTCCTAGCTTTCCCAGAAAACCTGCGCACCAAACTGCTGCTGCTTGCAACTGCCTGCGCAGATATTGCTCTCAATGCAACTACTGAGATAACAAATAATGAAAGTGGCGCCCTGTATTTATAGTGGACTGGCCAGTCTAACTGGGGCCGACCTGACCAATCTAATTGGGCTGACTTCTCCTTCTGGGCGTCAATAAATTCAATATAAATATATTTATTCAGCCGACAACCTGTCTAGGGTTTCCTTCAATTATTTTCTTCCTTCCGGAGGATTCTAATATCGTCATAGGTCATAATAGAGGTTCATACCTCCCAAATATACCATAATATTAACACTCCCTCCTAGCTAGGGAGGTATGGTCTTGAGCACAACAAACAATTCAACTGGTAGCACCACGAGCACCTGTCATTATTATCCTGACTGGATAATCACCTATGACAACTGGTACAATATCAATTTATAGAACACACCTGTGTCTATTCTAGTAGTACACAACTACTCAGACTTTGTGAAACACAATCACAAACTGTCCTTCATAACAAATAGCAACCTGCATATAAAAAATGTTATGATAAAAACTATATTATCTGGGCCAATCTTTCACTCACATTTGTGAGATCTGAAAGAATGTTTTCCACCACAGTAGTCTTCATCTGCATAGAAACAAGGTTATGATAAAATTGAATCATCTGGGCCAGTATTTCACTCACGTCTGTGAGATCTGAAAGAATGTCTTCCCTCAGTATAGAGTATCAACAATAATCATCTGGGCCAATCTTTCACTCACATTTGTGAGGTCTTAAAGAATGTCCGCCCTCAATATAGAATATCAACACTGGGCTATCTGCCCCATTCTTCTCAACCAAGGAAGAAGGATTGTTTCTGATTTCTGAACCTGGACCATTTCCCACCCTAGGCCATTCTTCTGACACCAAACAAAGTGTAACCTGGAGAGAATGATTTTTCCCTCGAGAAATGGTTGGACCATTCCTTACCCTGGGCCATTCCTCCGACACTAAACAAAGTGTAACCTGGAGAGAATGAGTCTTCCCTAAGGAATGCCTATCCTGGACTATTCCCCACCCTAGGTCATTCCTCCGACACCAAACAAGGTGTAACCTGGAGCGAATGAGTTTTCCCTCGAGGAATAACTGTCCCTGATTGCTGAGCCTGGACTAGTCCCCAACCTGGGCCATTCCTCCGACACCAAACAAGGTGTAGCCTGGAAAGAATGAGCCTTCCCTCGAGGAGTAACTGTTTGGACCATTCCCCACCTTGGGCCATTCCTCCGACACTAAACAAGTGTAACTTGGAAAGAATGAGTCTTCCCTCGAGGAATGTCTGTCCTGCATCAACCTCCAAGTGAACGATTCTTCGAAACTGCTCACAACTGTGAACTTCGAAAGAATGACTGCCCTACGAGGCATACCATTCTACTTGACCACTACTCAGAGTGACTACCAAGAAGAATTACTATCCTATACCACTCCCCATAAATGGGAAGTCAATTTCTATTATACATTAGCAATCAGTCTTCCTCTCATATTAACTACAATAGGAAGCCACTATCCACCAGAAATCCCAATCCACTTTCCGAACAGGAAAGCATCTGTCGAATCTGGACTCTTACAAAAATAAATAACATTTCAATTCTCCCTCCTAACTGGAGAGTTATTTTAATCACAGAAATAAACATTTTTTCGTACCTTCTCTATCCTGGAGAGTCTTCCCTTTCAGCTAAGGGAGTTATTTCCACAATCCCCATCTTCTCTCGGAAATATGCAAACTTGATTCTGGAAAGAGGCTTTGTCAGGATATCTGTTGTATGCTCATCAGTGGGGATATAATCGAGCTTTACTTCTCCTTC
>SNQJ01S0026604.1:148321-189711 GCA_010110895.2 Picea sitchensis
TCATTTGCTGGATAATAATATAGGAAGGACCTGGAAATTTCTCTGGTGGACGTAGCCCACACTGGGTGAACCACGTAAATATGTGTCTCTCTTGTATTGTGTGTCTTCTATGTTTTGTTTCTACATTTGTTTTATTTTATTGCTCTGCGGTCCTGTTTTTCTAACATGAAGTAAATCGTGGTCGTAGATTTGAATGGGACACGCGTTAGCAGATAGTGGAGTCCAAAAGTGCGTACTTTGGAGCAAAGGAAAGGAGGAAGTGGATTTGTTGACCAGAAGTCATCCAAATCTCCCAAGGTAAGGAATTATATTACCTTCCCCTTGTTGGAACACGTGGCGATAGATCTACTACTTCGGTGATAAAACACCCCAGGGAAATCATCAAATAAATTTATGAAGGTTAAAGGTCCCGAAGCCAAGAGTCAACATTAGTTGTTGATGATTAGAGGGACACCTGGAGAGTGGATATTTACTCCGGAGAAAATTCAGTTCAGAGGAAATGAATAGTGGAAGCACGAGAACTCTTGAAGATTGGAAGATTCGTCCGTTGGGATAGGATGCGTGGTGGAAGATCTACCACTTTAGAGGATTGATACTCCAGGAGAATGAACAAGGAGGGGCATTGAATTCAAGTCGCTTGAAGTGGAAATAATGGATGAATATCGACCGTTTATCAGGGAGAGAACGTGGTGCTCGATTTGTAACTACGCGTTCAGAGCACTCCAGAAGAAAAGGTTGTTGTAACACACAGAAACACCGAAGATAGAGTCCCGAAGTAGATCACAACTGTCCTCTGTTAGAGAAGCATAGACCATAGATATGGTCTAGTTGACTTTGCGGGTCTGGAGTTTAGGGAAAGAAAGGTTTAAGAACACAGTTTTAGACTAGGGTCACGTGGAAGACTCTGTGGGTACTTAGAAACTCTCGAAAAGGGGATTTCACACCTGAGAGTGAGGACTTTGACCTGTGGAGAATATAAAGAAGGATCAACATGAACCTGTGAGTGGATTCAACTCCTGAAGTTGATCGATCCTAGACCAAGAGGTCGCGCAACCATAGGGAAGAGTAGGGGTTTTGCATCAAGTGGTATCAGTGCCTCAAATTGTGCTCTTTGTGTGAAGAATAGGTTAGCACAAAGCCACCTAGAAGATGTGCAAATCCACTTGTAGTAAATCGAGCTGTGGAAAGGGAGATGAGAGAACTTCATGCAAGGTTGTATTCTATGGAGACAACACAAAGGAGAGAACCTGATTTTGGAGATGTCAGTGATGCAAAGGGAGAATAAGTAGGAGTTGAAGAAGTTGTAGTAGAGGATGTTGTATAAGAAAGCTTGTTGAAAGAGGTTTTCAAGTTGGGATCTAGAGAAAATATAGACATTCCAAGGTACAAAGGAAATTTAGATGATGAGGAATTGATGGATTAGATAATAAAAATGGACAAGTACTTCGACTATGAAGACATCGATGAGGAGAAAAAGGTGAAACGTGTTGTCACTAGATTAAAAGGACATACAACGTTGTGGTGGGATGAACTATAGGATGAAAACAGATCCAAAGGAAAACAAAAGATCAAGAACTGGGATATAATGGTAGCCAAGATGAAAGATAAATTCATACCCAAGGACTATCATATAAACTTGTTTAGGAAGTTACAAAACCTGAGACATAAGAGAATGACAGTGAAAGAGTACACATAGGAGTTCTACAAGCTAAAAATCAGGGTTGGACAGAGAGAAATATGATGAAAACGTTTTCAGGTATATTAATGGCATGAGATATGAAATCTAGGATGAAATCAACATGATGACAGTGAGAACAATATAGGATTCTTATCAGAATGCGTTGAAGGAAGAGGATAATTTGGCTAGAAAACAGACCCAACGAAGAAGAGGAGGAAGTCTAAACAAAGGTAAGGGAATTTTCCATGATAAGGTAAAAAAGCCCAAAGTTGAGACTGGAAAACCACATAGTCACTCAGAAAGAGGAGGAGTTCTTGAGGAAGATAGTATGGTGGTAGAAAATATTTTCCTCGAGGAAGAGGAAGAGGCATAGGAGGAGAAGTGAAGTTTTATGTCTTTGGAAAGACAAGACACATGTCTTGGGAATTCCCCAAGAGAAATAAAGAAGGAGGAGGTGAAGCTCACATTTCATAAGTACAAAATTGGAATGTTGAGGTAGAAGGTGCAGAATATGGGAAATATTTGATGATGAAGAAGGTTCTCTTGAAGCCAGAGCTAGAGGTTGAAAAATGAGTGCAGAGGAACAATTTGTTCAGAACTTCTTGTAAGACTAAAGACAAAGTATGCAATGTGATAATTGATAGTAGGATCACCGATAACTTAGTAAACACAATGATGGAGGAGAAACTGGAGTTGGAGACAACTGCACATCCAAGTCCATATAGAGTCTCATGGTTGCAGAAAGGTCACCAGGTAATGGTAACTAAATAATGCCTAGTTGAATTTAAGATAGGAGGATATATAGATGATATTTTGTGTGATGTGATTCCCATGGATGTATGTCATGTTTTTTTGGGGAGACCATGCCAATTTGATAGGAATGTCATTCATGATGGGAGGAAAACTAATTATACTTTGGAGAAAAATGGTAGGACACACATGTTACTTCCAATAGAGGAAAATAAATTTAAAGAAGAAGCCAACACAAATATACTTCTCATGACTGCGAAGAAAATACTAAGTGAAGTTAAGAAGTAACATGAGATGTAGTTTGTTGTAGTGATTAATCCTAGAGTCATCCTTACAATTACTTCTATGGATGATCTGCCTAAAGAAGTTTAGGATTTGTTGGAGAATTTTGCTAACATTGTAGTGGATGAGTTACCTAACTCATTGCCACCTATAAGGAGTATCAACCACCACATTGATTTAATAACAAGAGAAATTTTTCCGAACAAAGCAATGTACAGATTGACACCTCAAGAGAATGAGGAGATAAAAATACAAGTCCAGGATTTGATGGAAAAGGGATTGGTCAAAGAAATCTTGAGTCCATGCGTAGTACTAACTGTGTTGAGTCCAAAAAAGGATGGAGGATGGAGAGTGTGTACAGAATTAAGAGACATAAATAATATCACTATCAGGTACATATTTCATTTTCCAAGGATGTATGACTTAATGGATTGTTTGAGTGGAGAAAATGATTTTTCAAAGATATATTTGAAAAGTGGATATCACTAGATAAGAATGAGAGAAGGTGATGAGTGGAAAACAACCTTCAAAACGAATGAAGGGTTGTATGAGTGGCTTGTTATGACATTTGGATTGAAAAATTCTCCAAGTATTTTTATGAGGTTGATGAATGATGTATTGAAATATTTTATTGGTAAGTTTGTGATTGTATATCTGGATGATATACTGGTCTTCAATAAAACTAAAGAAGAGCATTTGAGGAATTTAACATTAGTGATGAGAAGATTGTAGTAGGAGAAGTTGCTGATAAATCTGAAGAAATCCTCTTTTATGAAAACAAAACAATTTTACTTGGGTTTTATGATCTCTTCAAATGAATTGAAGATGGATCCAGAGAAGGTGAGAGAAATCAAAGAATGGCCATCTCTAAGGAGCATATTTTAGGTGAGAAGCTTCCATGTATTAACAAGTTTCTATAGGAAGTTCAGTAGAAATTTTAGTGGAATTTGTGCACCAATGATGTATACGGTGAAGAAGAGACACAAGTCTTTTAAGTGGATAGAAGAAGAGGAGAAACGTTTCAGGGTATTAAAGGAGAAGATAACAAAACAACCGATTTTGGTCTTGCCGGATTTTGGGAAGACCTTTCAAGTAAGATGTGATGCTAGTGGAGTTGCAATTGGAGCAGTCTTGAGCCAAGATAATAGGCTTGTTGCATATTTCAGTGAGAATCTGAATGACACTAAGAGAAATTACTCCACATATGATAAATAATTTTATGCAATAATTCAAGCCTTGAAGAAATGGAGGCACTACCTTGTTCCAAAAGAATTTGTTTTGTATAGCGATAATCAGTCTTTACAATTCATAACCATACAAGAGAAGTTAAATCAAAGACATGCTAAGTGGATAGAGTTTATGAAAAATTTCACTTTTGGCATTAAAAATATTTTTGGTAATGCTAACAAAGTTGTTGATGCATTGAGCACGAGATGTCTAATTCTGCAGGAATTTCAAGTGAAAACCTTAGGGTTTGAATACCTTATGGAAATGTATTGTGATGACCCGGACTTTGAAGAGGCATATGAAGCATGTGAAAATTTTGTGCTCAGAGACAAGATTCAGTGGACAGAGTATCTGATTCAAGATGGATTATTGTTTAAACGTTACCAGTTGTGCATACTAAAATGCACAATGAGAGAAAATTTGTTGAAGGAAGAACATAGTGGAGGTCTAGCAGAACATTTCGGTCATGAAAAAAAATTTCACAGTTGAAAAGTTCATACTATTGGCCATGTATGAGGGTAGAGGTGAAGAAGTATTTAAACAAATGTAAGATTTTCCAGTATGAAAAAGGAAAGAGACAAAACAATGGATTGTATCAACCATTTCCTATTCCAGATAGGCCTTGGGATGAAATAAGAATGGATTTCATGTTGGTATTTCCAAGGACACAAAGAGGAAGTGATTCCATATTTGTTGTAGTTCATAGATTATCAAATATGGAACACTATCCCATGCCAAAAAACTAGTGATGCAACGCACATTGCAAATTTGTTTTTCAAAGAAGTTGTGAGACTTCATGGGTTGCCCAAGAGTATTGTTTCAGACATATATACCAAATTTGTTGGTCATTTCTGGAGGACATTGTGGAAGAAACTGGGGACAAAACTGTATTTTAGTTCTTCATATCACCCTCAAACGGATGGACAAATTGAGGTGGTAAATCAAAGTTTAGGAAATTTGCTAAGGAGTTTGGTCACTAAAGATCATAGCTAGTGGGATCAGATTCTAGCATAAGCAGAGTTTCCATACAATGACTCAGTAAACAAAAGTATAGGAAGGAGTTTGTTCCAGATAGTGTATGGAATGAAGTCGAGAGGAGTATCTGAGTTGAGAGATATAGAGCGAAGTGAATTCAAAAGAACTGGAGCAAAATAATTCACTACATAAATGAAGAAGTCTCATAATCAAATCAAAGAACAGTTGCAGAACAACAATAGAGAGTATAAATGCAGAGTTTATTAGCATAGAAGAAAAATTCAATTTGAAGTGGGATATCAAGTTCTAGCACATATAAAGAAGGAAAGGTTCCCAAGGAGAACATATAACAAATTGAAATTGAATAATATAGGACCATGCAAGATCCTATTGAAATTTGATGAAAATACTTATGGGATAGATCTGCCAGAGGATGTGGGTATATCACCCATATTCAACATTTCATACTTATATCCTTATAGGGAAGATGACACAAAAGGATAAGAAGATCAAAAAGAGATTCAATGGAAGAAGTAGATGCCTATAGAAGAAAAGACACAGATGGATAAGATCATAGATCAAAGTAATGGTAAGAATGCTAGGAGGAACACATATTTTGAGTATTTGGTAAAGTGGAAAGGATGCCCAATAGAAGATGCCAGTTGGGTAAATGAAGAAGATATTCATAATCATGGAAAGTCATTGCATGAGATCATGGTATAGAGTCCATGAATTTTTTTCGAGGGGAGTATGATGTAGGAGCATCATCATCAAAGTGCAAGAGGTAGACAACTCAACACCCTAGCGCACATTTTGAAGCAATTTTGAATTTTAAAGTTGGCATATCAATGCAATATCTAAAAAAGGTTTTAATTAAATAACATATTAAATGTTTGGAGGTTGAACCATCACAAGAGATCGATGGGGGATGTATTTTTATTTAATGTAATATCTTGCAATACATATTTGAAGCGGTTGCTCTTATCTGTCTGTCTCAGACATTTATTGTAATAAATCCTTAGTAGTCAAAATCTTTTAATTTGATAGGATAACACTAAGGTAGTCGGAGGGAAAATATCTATGAGCTCTTTTGTATAAATAAATGTATTGTTTCCCAGAAGAGGTTGATGATATTTGTCGTTGAAGGTTGTTGCTGAAAGTACTATTGAGAGTTACAGAAAAGAATTGTATGAGCCCATGTATATTTTCATTTTAATGAATACAATAGAGAAGAGTTGCTCCAAATGTATTGTGGTGCTATTGTTGTGTCTATATGAATGAATAGGCTTTCTGTTTAAGTGCAATTCTATGTTATTTACTCATTCTTTTGTTTATGAATGCATTTACATGGTTGAATGTATGAATTTGTGAGAGATTAGATAAGTTTCAATTGTTTCTCTTCTACGAGCCTGTGCAAGGAGTGCATAGTGTCTGCAAGGTGTGCATTGACAGAGTCTTTTTTGACTCAGAAGCTCAGAGGAGATAACTTAAACTTTTATTTGCAAGGAGTTGAGTAAGGAGTTGGTGCAAGGTGTGCACAGAGTCAAAAATAGACTAAGTGTCGAAGAAACATTCGAAGGAGTTAGAGGTTTTGGAGAAGGAACAATCTCAGAAGAGGTAGCAATGAGAAGTCTTCAATATGGTGGAGTCTTTTAAGATTCACCAAGCTAATGTGCGAAATCCATTTAGAAGAAGCGAGATCATTCCAGATCCTTAGATCTGGGATAATTGCAAGGAGGTTAGTCTTGAAGTCCTTTGACACTCCATGTGTTCAGAGGTTCAAAGGTGGTGTAAGTGCAGGATTTATGAGGTCCTATAGCTGCAAAGTGAATATACGTCATTTGTATCAAGTAGGATATGTGGAAACAAATCAGAGAGTCTGGGAGGAAAAGCTCCAAAATATTTCCGCGGAGCAAAGATAAAAACCCATGAAGTCACAAAGTAGTGGAGTCCATCAAGGTCGTCGATCTGAGGAAGGACATGTGGTATATATCTGTGTACTATGGGACAAGATCACTCTGGAGGAAAATGAGAGTGGTGAAGCCAAAACTCCCGGAGTCCGAACCGTCGAAGTAAATCATGGTCATAAATTTGAACGAGACACGCATTAGCAGATCATGGAGTCTAGAAGTGCGTACTCCGGAGGAAAGGAAAGGAGGAAATGGAGACATTAACCATAATTCATCCAAATCTCCTGAGGTAAGGAATTATCCTAGCCAAGCATTGTTGGAACACATGGCGACAAATCTATTACTCCATTGATAGAACACCCCGAGGAAATCGTTGAATAAATTTATGAAGGTTAAAGGTCTTGAAGGCCATAGTTAGTAGGATCCATTGATGAGCAGAGGGACATGTGGAGAGTGGATATTTAATCACTACAGAGGAAAATGAAGAGTGGAAGCATGATAAATCCGGAAGGCCGAAGCATGAGATTTCACCAGAGTCGTTCGTTGGGATAGGACGCGTGGCAGAAGATCTGCCACTTCATAGGATTGATACTTTGGGAGAACGAATGAGGAGGGAATTTGAATAAAATTCACTTGAAGTGGAAAAAAAGGACGAATATCAACCATTTATCGGGGTGAGCAAGTGGCACTCGATCTATAACTCTGGGTATGGAGCACTCCAGAAGAAAAAGGTTGTCGTAACACCCAAAACTATCGAAGCTAGAGTCCTAAAGTAGATCAAAACCATCGAATTTTAGAGAAGCACGGACCATAGATCTATTCCAGGTGAATTCATGTGTCCGGAGTTCAAGGAAAGAAAGGCTTAAGCCCACATTTTTATACCAGGGTCACATGGAAGAATATGTGGGTACTAAGAAACTCTCGAAAAGGGGATTTCACACATGAGAGTTAGGACTTTGACCTATGGATAATATAGAGAAGGTTTAGGATGAACTTGTGAGATGATTCATCTCCTGAAGTCGATCGATCCTAGACCGGTAAGTCATGCAGACCTGAGGGAGAGTAGGGGGTCTGCATCAAGTATCACCAACAATCATTATTTCCATTACTTGTATATTTATTTCCACTATGTATTAATTATTATCTGTGAGAGCCATACTTATATTATGCATGCTTGTTAGATATGGTTGTGCATGGCACAATAAATATTATTTAAGGATTCAGATTGATTCTTTTTAAATGCATGTTTTGTTATCTTATCTCCTGCATGCATTCTTGAATTAATTTTATTACCAAATATTGATTTTAAGACCTGAGATGAGTCTTGTTATTTTCTGGATCTGATCCATGGGTGGCTGGGTTCATTACAATGTGGTTGCATATGTTTCTTGGAGAGAATCCTTGGAGTAGCATGGCATAACATGGTGGTTGGTTATGTTAAAGGTTGGTTGTGTGAAAATGCTAAGTTGTAGGTAACGAAACAATGTAATATTAGATTTTCAATAACAACTAAGTTCTTTGATGAGGTTGAGTTAGATGTTGTGCCTCTTGAAATTTGTGGCATTGTCTTGGGAATCCCATATATATTTGACAGGAAGGTTGTATTATACCGAGAAGAGAATAAATATCATCTTTTTAAGGTTGTGGTTGAATACATTATCATATCTCATCCCATCAAAACTAATGCTTCTTTAGTGAGCACAGGGAAAATGAAGAGACTTGTGAGCACAAGTAAATATTTTGTTCTTATGATAGTGAAATAGAAAAAAGAAGACATAATAGATACTTTATCAGGTTGTGATCCAAATCCTAAACATGATTTGATCAACCTCATATCTAATTATCATGAGTTTTTTCAGGAACCTACAGGGTTACCTCCAAAAAGAGAGGTTGAACATGAAATATATTGGAAGCAAGATGGTCCTCTTCTAAACATTGGAATGTATAGGTCATCAATAATCGAGAATGCATGAATAAGGAAGCAAGTTTAGGAGTTTCTTAATAAATGAATCATCAAACCAAGAACCTCTCTGTGTGGTTCTCCTATTGTCTTAGTTCCAAAGAAAGATGGCACGTGGAGGATGTGTGTTGATTTTCGAGCCTTGATAAAGATCACAACAAAGAATTGTTATCCTGTTCCTAGAATTGATGATCTATTAGATCAGTTAAAGAATGTTGTGTATTTCACTAAGTTGGACTTGAGAAGTGGTTACCATCAGATCAAAATTGTAGAAGGTGACATATGGAAAACTGCTTTCAAGACCAAGCAAGGATTGTTATGCCATTTGGGTTATATAATGCACTAGAAACATTTATGAGAGTGATGAATGATGTGTTTTGACCCTACATAGATGATTTTTTTATTGTCTATATAAATGATATATTGATCTTTATTCGAATATGGGAATATCATATAAATCATGTCAAGACAGTGTCTGAACTCTTGAAGAAGGAGAAGCTATATATCAAGTTATCTAAATGTGAATTTGGAAAATCTTCTCTGGTTTATATGGGATATATTGTAGGGAGTGTTCAGTTAAAGATATATCATAAAAAGGTAGAAGTCATTGTAAAATTTCCCAATCCAACTATTTCCACTGAAGTCAAGAGCTTCTTAAGAGTAGTACAATATTGGAGAAAATTCATTGCTAATTTCTCATACATAGAAACACCTCTACATGCGTTAACAAGTGTTAAGCAGGTCTTTCAATGGGGAGGAAAGAAACAAAAATCCTTTGAGACATTGAAGGAAAATATAAACAACACACTAGTTTTGGCTCTGCCACATCTACAACATCCATTTGAGACTCAAATCGATGCAAGAGGATATTCCATGGGCACATTCTGGATGCAATGAGATAAACCTATATGTTATCATTCTGAGACTTTCACTCAAGCTGTGATTAACTATCCAACATATGAAAAGGAATTGTATGCATTGATACAAAGTGTAAAGAAATGGAATAATTACTTAATGGGAAAGGATACAATAATTCATATCGATCATTATCCATTACAATATTTGTAGTCACGAACCAAGCTACAACAATCACAAAACATCAGGTGGATGGGTGTTGGTGTAAATATATGTTTAGAATATTGCACTCATTTATATATCAATCTGAGATTCATAATCAAAAGCGTTGTTACACTATATGTGCTGAAAAAAGGAAATCTATCTATGTCTGGTGTATCTAGTTCAATCAAGAAACAATCAATAACAAAACACTTTGTTTTTGGAATATCTGAATACTATTCTTCACACAACTTCAAACTAGAAGATAAAGCTCATAGTAAAAATCCAAAGAAAACACTTAGTTGAAAAAGGCTCTTGGTCAGATAACAAGTATGTTCATTATAGGCTCGTGAAATAAAAAGATGAATTGAGACCTTGTTTCCTGTAGCAATTGAATTCCCATAAGAATTGACAATTCACTCTATTTACTCTGGGAAAGAAACCAATCATGACCTAATCAATTCCAATAAAAAATTCCTTCCTCAATACATGAGACATTCAATATGATTGAAAGACTTCATTACTAATGCATGAAGGGTGATAGATAGAGTCTAATTGTTCATGTACCTACTGAGGACAACACAATTACTAAGAATTCTAAATTTAGGAAAATAACAATTGCTTATCTAACAATCCCAAATGTCTACCTAGATTTTGTTGACTAAATATCACCGTGTAGAAAAAAAAATATAATCATCTACTATGCTTAATGTATAATTGTTCATTCACACTGATCCAAAATCAACATGTATCTATTTAGAGATCTACGTTGTACTTAGGAAAGTTCATGCACTCATAATCATTTGAAACACACAACTATTTTATTTTCACACTCACACAATTAACTCATGTCAACACATAAACATATACAAGGAGACTTACCTTGGTTGGTGCGGTGGGCCCTTTCCAAACCAAAAAGGTATCTCTAAAGAAATTACAGAAAAGACACTTTAATCACATCCATGAGTTGCAAAAACTAGCATTCGTATTCCTTCAATTAAACAAGTGAATCAGTAATTCAACATTCAATCTCCCAACATAACAATGTGTATTATATATATTCTATTATCGATCATCTACACATCATCCCTTTTAAATAAGGTCAGTCGTTACAATCGAAGTATGAAGATAATCGTCAAATGTTTACAAAATATTACAATTGGTGAATATAGCGTATCTCAAGGAATGGACTTCATCCTCATGACACAAAGTTCATGGGTGATGAAGTCTATCATGGTCTTAAAATGAACCAAGGATGCTTATAGCCAACCAATTTATTGGAGCCATCACCAGTGTACCCATTCAAAACATCCATCTTGTAGAAGCGGGTTTAGTGCCGGACTAACGCAGTAACAGATCTTGTTATCGGATCAGCGTAGAGTTGGTACTGGATCATCACAGAGTTGGTACCAGATCAATGGAGAGTTGGTATCAGAGCAAGAGGAGTACAAGAATATAATAGTTTCCTATTGCAGTATTGGACCATCGGAAGTACTAGACGAATCCTGAAGATGAGTACCAGATGAGGTAATTCCTTTTCATGAAGCTACTTAAAGTAATCAAAGTAATTAGAATCATAACAAAAATCTTTTAGTCCCAATTAATTAAGAAATCAACCAAATCATGTTTTTAACATGGGTTACCTCATTATGCATATGAATAAGGTCACAAGGTAGGTTTGTGGAAGAAATAGACAACATATGTATATGTCAGAGGTAAAATTGACCAAGATAGGAGATAAGATAAGGTAATAGGAGTGGCAAAATGGAGACCCAACATTCCCCCCATGCTTAATTCATTGGATGTCCTCATGCAAAAATGTTGAAACTGGTACTCAAAATTTTGCAAAACTGAAATTGTCTTCCACCCAGGCTGAATATCATTTCTCTGGTTGTAGAATATTGAAACCAGTAGCCTCACTCCTAATCTCCTTCTTGATCACCCTAGTGTACTTGATCAAACGCAAAAAAATGTTAATCTTAGTAAAGACTTCTTCTTCTGCATCCTGTAACCTTTGGTTACATTATTTCAATTATGCATTCTATTCCTTAATGTGCCTATCCAAAACTTGATACTACGTAACATCTTTTTTTAACTTCTTATTATGTTTTGTAAGTTTCCCAACCTTCAATACCAACTTTTGTTTTCTCAAGGAACTGACAGGATCATATATGGTTTATTTCTTAGTTACCTCCCCTCTGGTTTCTACCTCCTTCCTTAAACCTTTTAAGGTCTCTGTTACTTACCCCTCGGTCTCACTAATCATTGCTCCATAGAAACTTTCCTTCTCTGGAGAAGTCAGAATATCAATAGGCTCCTCTCGAAAAGAAGGCACATGTGGAATTATTATCTATTTAGCCATGCTTCTTGTATTTCTACGCACTGGATGTGAGGATTCCTTAGATGTACGACATTAGTAGAATTTTCCCCAAACAATTTTCTCTTCTTGTTGTAGGAGAAGATGTTGATCTCTGAACTTGTTGTTCCTCACATATATATATATATATATATATATATATATATATATATGTAATACCTAAAGGGCTAGGGGTGTAAACTCTGCGGAGATTGCTCCTCTCATTACCTTCTTTGTTTTACTCTAGGGATTGAAGTACATGTACATGACTCTTCTCTTTTAGTACACTTGCTCTAGGTTTTACCCTTTAGTGCTTCTCTTTTAGTACACTTATCGTTTTTACCCTTGGGCGTGGAGGTGTAGATATAAGAGTTGGATATTTCTGCACATTCCTCATTTTAAGCTTCCCCCTACTTCCACTTTTCACTTCATGAGTCTTCTCCAACTTACTAATTGGCTCTTGAGGAAACTCAATAGTTGCCTCATGGGTCTTCTCCAACTTACTAACCAACTCTTGAGGAAACTCAATAGTTTCCTCAGGGGTCTTCTCCAACTTAGTAAACGGATCTTGAGGAAACTCAATAGTTTCCTCGTGAGAACTATCTGGGAGTTCACCTTGCCCAAAGTTCTTTCTTTGATGCCTCTTACTGCGTGGTAATTTAGTTATAGGGACCAGGGTGAGACTTGGTTTTTGAGATTGGGAGGTCCTCTTTCTCCTGTATACAGTAGGATCCTCTATCATAACAAACTTACCCTTGTCCAATCTATCAACAGGATGGGATGAACTAGGTGTAACAACAACTTTTTCATTTTCTAACTTCTTTCCTTTGTTGTTCCTTTCTCTTGTCTTTCTACTGGACCCTTCACTACATGTCTCTGTTTCATGTTCTTCTATAGATTTAGAAACTCTCTCTTGAGCAAAATTTTGTTGAAGGAGTTGTTTCCAACAACTGCCTTTTTTTCTCAATGCCTGGACAACCAATAATTTCATTAAGCCATGGTGATGGATACTATTTTCGGTTTTCATAGACATTGATTTAAATCCTCTCACCATCTTGTTTAGACTCATCTAGATAAAATGGGGAAAGTCAATTTGTGGCCCCCCTTCAAAATGTGACAGAAGTTTTAAATGATATAATAAGGTCATGTCATACCTCCCTTCACAAGTGAGAAACCTCTGCAGGCTGATGAGCATTGTCCAATACTCTTCCTTAATATAACTCCAGGGAATACCTTTGGTCCAGTTGGGATCCTGATGCTTTGGCCTAAGGAACTTATGACACAACTTTTTGTCAATCACAATGCCCTTGAAATATTTCTCTCCAGAGGAAGGAAAGCCTGTATCTTCCTCTATGGTGGCCTATGTTATCGTTAATTTCAATTCCCCCAAGTGCACACTCTCGTCATCATAGGTCTGAGCAATGGCACGAGATACCCCCTCATGATGGCATTTGAATTTTTCTAAGAACGTGACTCATCCAACATGCTCAAATTTATCCCTACAATCTTGGTATTCTTGTGTCTCCCTATATAATTGGAACACTGGTTCATGTCTATCAACCCCCATGTTGACTTAAAGACAATTCTCACAACATATGAGACAATGAAACGTAGGAAGAGGGTTTAGTCTCGGAACAAAGCAACACATAGTGGATTATTGGAAGCGAACAGAGTATGAAAATGGTATGAAGGGACATAACACAGTGTGAATGGAGATTGTATGACAAAATAATGGGTAAATAATGCTCATCTGGATGGTGAAGCCATCCAGAGGAGTGTTTATAAGTTGGATTTCAGATTACAATGATCAAATCGGTGGTAATTATGGTGAGGTAAGGTAAGTCGTATCAATGAATAACTTAAAGGATCGTATGGAGGTTTGCGTCAGATCACTTTCATGGTAATGTTGGAAAATTATTATAGGAGATGTGGTCAGTGTGACTGAATTTCACAGTTATGCAACTGTTTGACGTCATTGTGACCGGAAAAGCATCATGGATTTGACATGTATTAAGACGTGGTTTAAATAAATCATTCACACGATGTGATGTTGGATCATGACACTATGATGTTTCTTCACCATATGAACAAAGGTATTTGACCAGAGTGTTTGAGAATGAAATTGGTCATGTTAAAGGTATAATTACCTCGTACTCTCAACATATTATGACCAGCCCATCAAAATCTTCAAGTGCATATGAATTATTTCTTTTATATGAAATACCCTCGAGATTTCAGAAGGTCATGGTAGGGAACTTGTAATAATTGAGGCAAGGAGGATGCATGAGAGTAACCACACGTCTAGTACACAATTAGTATGATTCTTTAATAAAACGAGATAAAATAGTGAGCTTATACCTCTTATTACCTGAAACATTTGTATCAAGAAGAAATAATCTTTGAGTATAGAATAAGAATTACTAAAAATTCATCACCAATACTGGATCACAACTTAGTATCAGACCACTGCAAAAAATTGTTGTAGTATCATACCAACACGTGCCTTCTCCCTCAGTACCGGATGAACGCAGAGGTGAATATTGTTGTAGTACTAGAACAACATAGAGACTTTCCTAGTACCAGATGAACACAGAGATAATATTTGCAGTACCAAAACAGCACATAGATGTTATCTAGTACCGGATCACCACAAAATTTTATTCCGGTACTCAAATGAAAATTGGATAAGGTACCCGATGACGTATTATGTATACTGGAACTTTGTAGGCTACATTTTGTAGGAATTGTTGGTATTTTATAATTCTTTGGAAGAGAAGATGTTATTTTATTCTACTGAAGGACCATATAGGTAAAACAACAAACAATACCTGGTACAGAAACTCTGAAATTGTAGCGGAAGTGTCAGAAAATGAGGCAAAAGAATTCAATGACTGAGATCCAAGATCTGTAACAAGAAGGTACTATGTAGCTGGATCACCTCATGTTGATATTCAAAATCCTCCTCTTTTTGGAACCAAGCTGATCACTTCTTCTATTGCCACTTCCATTTTATTATAAAAATAACCCTAATTACTACTATTCTTCCCAGATTAGTTAATGTTTGCTGGTGTTTTCATTTTTAAGGAGTTTGAAAAAATTAAATAAAAATCCATCTACTTTCCCGTGGATTTTTCTTGAGCCCGGGCCAGTTCCTGCTCGCCGATGTTTTCAATTTTTAGGAGTATGAAAAACTTAAAGAAAACTCCATTTAGCTCCTTTTCCATAAATGATCTACCAGGGTTGGATAAAGGGATAAACTTACATCTGGAATATGTCCTCCTTATTCATTTATCTACCCAATCACATTTTTGTTTTTGTTAGTAACAAAAACATTTCTATCTAATGACACACTTATTAACAAATATGTACAGATCCAAATTAATTCACACTATAAACTTACTGTGGTGGATCAGCAGGAGGAGAAGTCCCCTTGCTGACCAATTGCATTTTAGAATTTTGAAGAACATGTGATAAAATCCTCTTTGGATAGAGGCTTATGATAAAACTTCAATCGATGTCCATTCACGACAAAGGAGGTATGATTCTAATCAATAAAATTTCTATTAATTGAACCATTGTTGTAAACCATATCAACTTCATAGGGTCCCAACCATCTAGTAGATAATTTACATTTAAAATTATTGAACCTACTATCATACAGTAGGGTCCAATCACCTGACTGAAAATAGTTTTTCTTGATGTACTTATCATGCCATTTAGTCCTCTATTATTGTATAAGGGTATTCCTTTGAAGAGCATATTGTCTGATATCATCAAGCTCATTCAACTGCAATATCCTCTATTTTTGAGCTTCGTCCAAGTCCATCCCTAATTGCATGGCAGTCTTGAAGGTTTTCACGTGAAATTCTATGGGAAGAAGCACCTGCTTCCCATATACCAACTCATAAGGTGTATGGTCTATTTTGTTTCTCCAAGATGTTCTATAGGCCCATAAGGCCTCAGGAAACCCATCAACCCATTATTTATGATGTAGCTGAACAATATTGGTAAGAATAGATTCTATCACCTTGTTAGTTGATTCCACTTGCCCATTTTCTTGGGGGTGATAAGGTGAATATTTTCTATGTTTAATTTTATACTGTTCAGTAATAGCTTTGACCAAATTGGAGGTGAATTGGGTTCCTTGGTCAGTTACTATTTCTCAAGGCACACCAAAGAGAGTAAATATTTATTCAAAAAGGAAATACAACATATTGTTCACTAGCAGAATATAAAGCTTTATCTTCCACCCATTTCGTCACATAATCTGTGCAGACCAATATGTACTTATTCCTTTGAGACATAGGGTTAATGGGTCCTAAAAAATACAAAGCCCATTTCTCAAAAGGTTCAATTACTACATGGGCTTGGAGAGGCATCTCATAAACTGCAGTAGGTTTTCCCATCCTCTGAAAATCATCACAGTTGGCCACATCCTTCTTTGCATCCTTGAAAATAGTTGGCCAATAGTAGCCATATTGTAATATCTTTTATGTTGTTCTTTTATCAAAAAAATGTCCTCCACATGGAACATCATGACAAAATTTGAATATGTCATGCATCTCATCCTCTCGAACACACCTTCTGATCACCAAATCATGCCCAATATGGTATAAACAATCATCATGCCACATGTAATTGGCACTCAGCTAGATAATTCTTTGTTTTTCTCGGGAGGAAAGATTATGAGGTATATTTCCTATTACAATATAGTTGGATACATCTTCATACAAAGGAATGTAAGTAGAAATAGCAAATAGATTCTCATCTGGAAAATTGTCATCTATTGGTGCATTATCACCTGTATGAATGAGTATAGAAAATAAATATGCAACTAAATTATCTCTTCCAGGTCTATCAATGATGGTGATATAGAATTCTTATAGTAATAACAACCATCTAGTCACTCTAGCATTTGTAACAGGTTTGTTCATAAAAAATATGATGGTTGAGTGGTTTGTATGTACAAAAAAATCATACCCTGTTATGTAGTGTATGAACTTAATAATGGCATGTACTACTGACAATAATTATTTTTCAGTGACAATGTTATTTACTTCAATAGGTGAAATATTTTTGCTGACAAATTATATAACATATCAAATATGGCCTTCCCTTTGTCCTAAAACATCCCCCAAAGCTGTATCTGAGGCATCTGTGCAAATATGAAAAGGAACGGAGCAGTTTGGTCCTCTTAAAATAGGGGCACTTGAAATCTTTGTTTTTAAAATTTCAAAGAAATCTGACATTGTTCATCCCAATAAAATTCAACCTCTTTTGCTAACAGTTTGAACAGTGGGGCATCTAGGTTTGTAAAATTCTGAATGAAAGTCCTATAGTAACCAACATTCCCTAAAAATATTCTAAATTATTTCTGTGAGCTAGGGATTTTGATTTGAGAAATGATGTCAATCTTGGTAGGGTCTACCCTTATTCCGGTACTGGAGATGTGATGACCTAAAACAATTCCTTCAGTGAGCATCATTCTATATTTTTTAGGACTGAGGGAAAAGTTGGTATCTTAACACCTGATCAATAATTTATCCAAATAGTCTAATGCTTGCTGGAAATCATCCCCATATATTGTGAAGTCATCCATGTAGATTTCTACACCGTCATGGGTCAAATCAGAGAAAATGGCCAGGATAACCCTTTGAAAGGTGGCGAGGGAATTACACAAACCAAAAGGAAGAACCCTATAAGCATAGGTACCCCATGGGCAAGTAAATGTGGTTTTGTCCTGATCTTTTGGTGAAATTTGGATATGAGTGTAACCACTAAACCCTTCCAAGAAAGAAAAATACTTTTTCCCCTACAAAGTGTCCAAGACATGGTCTATGAAAGGAAAAGGAAAGTAATCCCTATAGGTAGCCTTGTTCAATTTTCGAAAGACCACACAAATCCTCCATTTACCATTTTTCTTAGGGACAATAATTAATGGGGATACCCACTTGCTATCTGAAATAGTGTAAATAAAATTGGCATGCAGGATTTTTTGGAGTTCTTCTTTCACTATGTCTTTTAAGGATGGATTCATTCTTCTTTGGGGTTGCCTAACATGTCTGATTTGGTCATTGGTGTAAATATTATGCATACAAGTGTCTGGGTGAATCCCTTTCATGTCAGAGTAATCCCATGCAAAAGCACCGGATTGTCCTTCAATCATTTGAATCAATATTTTTTGTTGATTTGTTTCTAAGCTAGCATTGATATACAAGGATTTTCCAGAACTGATTTCAATAGTCTGGACAGTTGATTCTTTCCCTTCATCTATTTTTGAAATTGTGGACATTGTAGAGGTGGAGGGGTGCCAGATTTCCTGAAATTCAGAGCTGAAGATATGTGTATATTCTAGAAAAGATTGAGGGTATTCAATGCATTCAATATCAACCAAAAACATGCTTAAAATATGGTCTTCAATTTTCTCTTGAACTCCTTTTACTTGCTCGAGTGTTAATGAGGGATGATTAGAGTCCTCCTCCCCATAGGGATTCTCCAACCAGAAAGGAACTTCAATGGTTGGTTGAGCAGGAGGAAAGAGAATAAGTTTTTGAATTTGGATCCCATTGGAGATTGTCATTTCTCCAGACCGACAACTAATAAATGCATCAGTAGTGGCCAACCAAGGTCATCCAAGCACCATTGGATGTCTGGGTTTGGAAGATTTAGGATTAATCACTAAGAAATACACAGGGTACTCACAAGAGGCCAACATGACTATTACATAATATAGACTTCCTGATGGAATGATAATTGATTTGTCTGCTAATTCCAACAAAGTTTGTGTTGGTCTTAGGTGATTTAGTTGTATCATTTTCATGGTGTCAATTGACATAACATTTATTTCTGATCCTAGATCAATAAGTGTGTTTGGAAAAGAAACACCATTAATTTCTATGGTCACCACTACATTTCCTGGATCATTATATTTAGATGGCATTTCTTATATAAATTCTAATAATTGTCCAACCACCTGTATAACAGGAGGGTCCTTCCTCTTCCTCCCTGGTTTTTTAATGAAAATATCCCTTACAATATTAACATAAATAGGAATTTATTTGATGGCTTGAAGTAGGGGAATCTTTACACATATGTTTCTAAGTTCAGTCTCTAGATTATTCCCTAGAGGTACCTCATTTTTCTTCACAAGTAACCTTTTGGGATAGGGGGGAGGATTAGTTTTCTGAGGTATTTATGATGGATGAGGAATGTGAGGAGGAATTTCCTGTTGTATAGGGGGTTTCTCTTTCTTCACCTGATTGGTTATTCATTTGTTATTCTTCTTCAACTGTTTGGGCATCTACTTGTTGTTATTTGTGAATAAACATAGTAGGATTTGGTTCATTTAAAAACCTCGCTGATATTAATTGAGTTCCATTAAATGAAGCAAGAGTTATCACATAAGTGGGGAAGGTTTGTACTTCAATATTTTTTACAGGTTGTGTAGATCTATTGTTTGGATTAGGAATGGGTTGTGCAGGAATAGGGGTAGGTCGAGGAGGGTTTGGGATAGGTGCAGATTGCATTTGTTGCTACAGACTTGGTTTCATAGGAAATGTAAGTTGTTGTTACTGCAGATTTGGGTTCATAGGCAATGTAAGTTTTTTCTACAACTGTGGAGGTGTAGGGAGAGCATGTGGATTAAATCCTGGTAGAAACTGAAAGATATTGGAAGGGTATTGTGGGTAAGTGGAAACGGTTGCTGGCTGAAAGGTAACATTCCCATATGCAGGCCCCCTCCATCCTTGTTGCCAAGGATGGATTTGTGGTTGATAAGATGACCATTGAGGTTAAGGCATTGAAGGTTGTTGGCACAGGGGTATACCCAGGGTTCAATGTTCAAGAGCGCACCAAAAAAACCCTAACTATCGACCCTTTCGACAACACCTGCAAAGCATATGAAGTCTCACCCGAGGTAGAGGAAGGGGTAGTTGAAGGACTCGGATGTCTACAACCTTAGCTGGGACAGAAATCTGTGATTATAACACCTTATCAAATAACTTAGCAATTACAGTTCATCAGTATTAAACTAGTATTTACTTCCTAGACAAAACCCTAATTACAGAGCATCGTAGTATTCAACCAGATCTAGTATGATCAAGCACTAAGCACATCCATATAGGTCAGATCTAGCATTCATCCATATTATTAAGAACGTAGCATCACCAGATCTATCTATCATTCATCTATATCAAATCATATAAACAAGTAAATACATAAACACATCAATACATCGCACAGAGCATTCACAACATAGGATGTACGTGGTTCACCCCCATCTTGGGGCTACACCCACCAATTATTCTTCTCTTTATTATCTTCTGTAAAGATTCTTATAGGCACAAAGCATTAGAACCCTACTATGCATAGGATAGGATATCTACATGCACTTCGCCAGATCCTCCTTCCCCATGTAGATCTAGGCACAAAGCCTTACACAGTCTGCACACAAAGCACTACAGATGACTTGCACTTAGCTCTGCAAGTCTTAATGACATATTCTTTCACTTATCTAGTACTAGCACTAAGCCACTGTTCACTACTTACAATGCCTAGCTTTCTATTTATATATTATAAAATAGGACTAAGCATGGGTAAACCCATGGTACGACATTCCCATACCTGTTACATAGCCCAAAACCCCAAAAATCCCTAAAGATGGGTCGAGATACCATGATCTCTGATTCGTCTTGCGATCCACCTTTGACAGCCTATCGAAGTCCGAAAAATAGGTCAAACATGACCAAGGATCCTCAAAATTTGGTTGAGGGCCAATAGGCCCCCAACACTCACCCGTGACTCGTCCTGAGTCACTCTGGTTTGGGTAGCTCTACTTCAAAAGCCTCGATCTTGGCTCGACAAGCTTCGACTTGTTGTTGTTCCATGACCTCCTATTCAAAGAAATCTTGGATGACTGCTTCATTGACAAGTGCCTCTAAACGTTGTTCAACTGCAGTGATGACTTGCTCCATTTCGTCTCCTCGGCCTTCAAACTCTGAGAATAGTTGGCAAGCATCATCCTGTATAGGTTGGAGCTTCTAATTCACTTCAATGACTTTTCTATGAATGGTGTGGACCTATTGTTGAGTAGTGTGCTATTCTTGTGATCACTTCATCCTTTCAACAACTGTCAGGGGCTTGAACTGTGCCTATATTGTTTCTGCTTGTTGCTTTGCCTCCTGGAGTTTGACTCCGGTGCCTTCAATTTTGGATTCTCAGTGAGTCACTCATAAGTTTGGGCACTGTGATTACTTATTTTTTTACATTCCATAGCGAGGGCCTTCATTCATTCAACTATGCTTCGGGAAGTTGCTTCTCTTTTATCCCTCACCTCCTGCAGAGTGTCGGGTAGTGTGCGGAGCTCTAAGTCTGCTATTCTTTGTTGTAGTTGTTAGATAGCTTCCGCAAGTTTCTCTACTTGATGTTCGACTCAGTCTTCTACCTTTGGATCTAAACTCGTCACAGAGCAAATTTCTCTGTTGACTGCTTCTTTCACTTCGAGTTGCTTTGCGAGCAAATGTTATTTTTCTTGATGAATTTTTTCTTTCTCCTCTTCAAAATCTGTCTGGAGAGAAACCTTCTCTTGCTCTACAACTTAGCGTTGTTCTACTACTACTTCTTGCACTTTCTTCAAGTCATGGGTGGATTTTTCTCTTTCTTCATGTGCATGACGAAGGTGAGCTTCAGTGGCATCAGCTAGTTTGTGAAGTTGGGTTGGCTCATCTCCCAACTCTGGTTCTTCTGACGGTAGGGGCGCAGTGGACACTGCGTGACTGGAATGAAGGGATTGTAGTACCCCTTGGAGTTCAACTTCGATTTTTTTTTACATTTCTTACTTATTGGATTCATGCTTCTCTAAGATGTCCTGCGAAGCATCTACGACAACTTCTATGATAAAGGCGAAGTCATGGACAGTGAGCAAAGTCTGCATCTTAGATAAGGTGGTTCTAGATTTATTCCGGGAAGAGGATTTTGTGGGAGAAACCTTCCTCTTCTTCAAGGGATCAACCTCATATCTAGGCGGTGTTACTTCGCCTTGCTTCTACTCATTTTCTTTTCCATTTATCTCTTCTACTTCGTCATCGCCCCCTTAGCCAGGTGATACTGAAGCAATCTTTTCTGATGCATTGATTAAGTTTTGGACTTCTTCGTTCTTCTTCCTTCTACTGGGTCCGGGTGTGTCATGTTCTTTGTGAGCGAACTCCGAGTTGTTAAGCTCGGGGTCATAAATATTTGTAGGGTCAGCGGGTATAAGAAGGTTTGTCGACCCATGCTTAGTTATTTCCTCAAGGTCTTCTTCTGTGAGCTTGTAGTATGAATGAAGCTCCTCCTTATGTCCGTCTATTCGCGCAGTGGTATAGATGAATTGTCAATTTGCACGGAACTTCATGAGGGGTCAAAAATGCTGTAGGGTGTTCGGAGTCATGTGAGGTTCAGCTTCGATATCCCTCTTCAGTGGGATATAATATGTGTGAAAGACTGCGTTCGACTGCCACTTTTTTCCCATATCGCTCGAGTACTAGAGTGTGGTTAACTTCACAACAAGTGGTTCGAATGGATAAATATCGTGGAAGGTCGCACCTTTGGGAATCTCCCAAGAAATAAACACTATGAGGATCAAGAGACAGCTGAAGTGGAAATGATAGCCTAGATCTTGATCTTCATGAAAGTTTAACTCCAACTGGTTGACTAGGTACTTCACCAAGTTCATCTATAGGCCTTCTACACATTTTCCCATGAGGTCAACGATAAACCTTGTGACCTGCATTGGCCTGTTTTTCCATACTATCTTCCCTGCAATTAATTGGCATGCTAGGCACACTACACCATTCTGGATGGAAGCTACCTTGTAGCCTAGAGTCCCCTTCTCAACATTGTCGTAGGTATCCTTGATCTTCTTTTCTAATACATGATCTATGGCCTTCCCTGGGTAGAAGTCCTGCAGGTCAAGTCCTTGCATGCTCAATACGGTGATCCTATGGATCAGTGTCAGATCGACTGTGATATATCAGTCTAGCCAAGTAGCCACCATGGTAACATGAGAGTGGGAGCTTGACACAAGTGTTGACCTCTTGTTGCCGTCCAAAATGTCGTATCTTCATTATGTTTAAAAGGGTGGATTGCGTGAGGCTCATCATCCATGGTTGGGGAATTATTTTTGAGTTCTTCCCCTTCATCCTGGTCAAGTATTTATACAGGGTGAGCATACTATGGTTTTTGTGGTCTCCTAGGTTGAAGTCATTGAACTTCAATGTTGTGATATTGTCCTGTTGCACTCGAACTATGCATATCCCCTTCGGGAGGTACACAGTAAGCATGGTGTACTCAAAATCTCGTCACACTATCATGACTCACCATGCTGGCTAGAGGTGGGATGTGGTCGGGTAAGATGGTTGGTATTAGCTTCACATTTGCTAGTTCATCTCTGTGCTTGGTTCTCTTTTCTGTGATGACTCGGGATGGTCCAGATCCGTGAGCGGTTGACAGATAAGCTTGCACTCCTCTCATCTAAGACACTTGAATACTTGAAGACATTACTTTATCATCCATGATATCGATGAGAACTTCTTCGAAGATTTTGTCCGTGACACTGAGCTCATCCGACATACATGCTTAGATCAGATGGATGAATGAGTGCACAAAATAATAGAATTGGTGTCGATCTTACTAATCATAGCCCGGTAGCAACGAGTTCTCTCTGATACAATTCGTAAAAGTGTTCTTAGTGAAACAATCAACAGAATAAGTAGACAACAATGTAACAGATTTTTCCAATGGACAAGAGACCTTCATTAATGCAGTTCTATCCATTGTGGCATGGTCCCAATGGTCCGATGGCGAGATTTCTGGCCATAATTGTTGTTTTAACCATTTGGGGCGTCAGACTAACGGTTATAATTATTTCAATGGCTATATTGATTCTCCATGGGGAAGTTCCATGTAGAGTTGTTCTGATATCCTGACGAAGTTCTAGTTTTGCAAATTTTTCTTCTGCGAAGTTCCCTCTGGAATATTTTGTAATTTTTGGATCTTTTCTCTCTTCTTACTGAGGTTCCTAGCCTTTTTCCCAGTGATATTCATCTCGTTGTTCCTCTTTCCAATCTAATTCTTATCTCCTCTTGGCATAGTAACTTTGCATTGTTGAGATTCTTTCCTAGGATTAAGGGGAAATACTTCCTCTCTATCTTGGGAAGGTGTTTCAGTCTCTTGTGATTCTTCCTGTGTTCTTCCAACTTCGACATCCACAGTTCTAAATAGCTTCAATCTGTTCTCTTGTTCTTCAATCAAGTGTGCGATCCTCCTAGTCATGAAATATTTCAATTCTTTATTCTTCTTCTCTAAGACTTCTTCTTCTTTCCTTCAGGCTTGATCCCTTCCAATCCAAGTTTTTCCTAGTAATATAGAAAATGGGGTGTTGTTCTCAATAAATTTAACAACCTCAAAATCTTGTTCTGTCGAAGTTCCATGAGAACTCATAGATATATGGGTAAGTCTTCCATGTAGGGTTATCATATTTCCTCTAAATAATCCTATTCCTCCTAATGAAGGAATCATAGCAGGCTTTCCTAAAATTTCCCAAGTTCTTTCTGTCATTATATTCACCTGTGTTTCCTCATCCAGAATATAGTCAATGTTGAAGTCTACTATTCTTACTTCTTTTTTCTCTTTCTCTTTTAAGATCTCTGATAGATTAGTATCTCTGTGGTCATTCAAGGTTTCTTTCATATGTAATAGTATAGTCTCTGATTCCTTGTGGGGTTCTTCCACGGTCTTAGTTTCTTGACCTTTCTCAGGGTCTAATTGTTCCACATTCATTCTTTCAAGCTTAGCAATCATTCTAGGGCAATCCAAAACTTCGTGATCCATAGCTTTACAAAAAATACAACTATGTCTTCTATCAGGGCATTCCCTATCTAAATGTCCCGGTCTTCTTCAACTGTAACAAAAGGTTAATCCTCTCTTTCTCTTAGATGATCCCCATCCTTTCCTGTATTGCACACTAGGATCATGGTAGCTAACCTGCAAAAAATTCTTTCTAGGATCCTGCATCCATTTGTTAGTCCAGACATTCCTTCTATGCATAGGAATAACATATCTTTCACTATTCTTATCAGATCTACTCATATCAAATCTTCTTTCTTATAGATGTGCCCTAGTTTTTAGGCTAGGACAAAATTTATCATATATACTTAGATCCATACTCTTGAAACAAAAATTTCCACTAATCTTACCTTTTCAATAAAAAGTTCCACTATTCTTACCTTTATCAAAGCAGAAAGCTTCAAGATCTAAAAATTTTCACTATTCTTACCTTTCTCAGAGCACAAAGATTCAAGATCTTACCTCTTTTCTTCAAATATGACTCTTCTTCTTGGTACAGAGCTTCAGATATTAAGAGGAATACTGCACACTATGGCAATAGATCTACCCACAGAGATTTCACAGTTTCAGGTCAGATCTTCACACAGAGATTCTTCTTCCTCAGTTCCCAACAATCACAGTTTGAGGTCAGATCTTTGGACATAACTTCTTCTTCCTCAGTTCCCAACAATCATAGTTTCAAGTCCTGGAAACATAACCATTTGTTGGCAGAGGGGAAGACCCAAGGTTCAATGCTCAAGAGTGCACCAAAAAAACCTAACTACCGGCCCTTTCGACAACACCTGCGAATCAGATGAAGTCTCACTCGAGGTAGAGGAAAGGGTGGTTGCAGGACTCAGATGTCTGCAACCTTATCTGGGACACAGATCTGTGATTATAACACCTTATAAAATCACTCAATAATTACAATTCATCAATATTAAACTAGTATCTACTTCATAGACAAAACCCTAATTATAGAGCATCACAGTATTCAACCAGATATAGTATGTTCAAGCACTAATCACATCCACATAGGTCAGATATAACATTCGTCCATATTATTAATCACATAGACTCAAAAAATCTATATATAATTCATCTATATCAAAGAATCTAAACAAGTAAATACATAAACACATCAATACATCGCACAAAGCATTCACAAAACAAGATGTATGTGGTTCACCCCCACCCTGGGTCTACGTCCACCGACTCTTCTTCTCTTTATTATATTTTGTCAAGCTTCTTACATGCACAAAGAATCATAAACCTACTCCGCATAGGACAGGAGATCTGTGCGCACTTCGCTAGATCCTCCTTCCCCAAGTAGATCTAGGCACATAGCCTTACACAGTCTGCACACAAATCACTACATATGACTTGCACTTAGATCTGCAAGTCTTAATCATGCCGTCTTGCACTTAGCTATTACTAGCACTCATCCAATGGTCACTACTTACATCGCCTAGCTTTCTATTTATATATTACAAAATATGCCTAAGCATGGGTAAACCCATGGGCCGACATTCCCATACCCGTTTCATATCCCCAAAACCCAAAAATCCCTAAAGAGGGGCCAAGATCCAGCGATCTCTGCTTCGTCTTGCGCTCTACCTTCGATAGCCTGTAGAAGTCCCAAAAATAGGTCAAACATGACCAAGGATCCTCAAAACTTGGTCGAGGGCCAACAAAGGTACCCATTGTTTTTGTGAATATTGTTTGGTAGGATCTACAAACATATTAGGATTTTGTTGTCTCCATGCCCTCTTGGGGGAGATGATGTTTCCTGAGGCTGTCCCCCTCCCTTGAAAATGCCTTTAGTCCAAGTAAATAAGGGAACACATCGGTAGGTTGATCTTCTGTACAAAGGCCACACCTTTCAATAACATTAATAGGACATTCCTTTTCAGGATTCTTTTTCCTACATCGAGGATAGAAAATTGCCAAAGTAGCATTTTCTTCTTCTTCTTTCCTTTTGATTTTAATGGTGTCAAGTTGAGTGATGATGGTGTTGAGGATGTATGTTTTGAAGTTTTCTAGTAGATTCCCCAATTCTATCCTAGTAACACCTCTTGGTGTGGGTTTAGTAATTCTTTTTATAGTATCCCTTACACTTTTTCCTATTTTGGCTTGGCTGCAAGAGTACCTTTTACAATACTCTGCAATGTATGCAAATGGCTTCTGCTACACATCTCTAGAACTCATGAGTTTTAGTACCTTGATGTAGTCATCCCTTAGACCTTTTAGGAAGATAGTCCTAACTGTGGCTTTGTCTAAGGAAAATTGTTTTGTCTTTTGATAGTTATATAGGAACCTTTCTAGGTAATCTTCCAAACTTTCCTCCTCAGATTGCTACATTTTAAATATGTCATTCCTAGCATCCCCAGGTCTGCAGTAGTCTTGATATTTCTGGAGGAAAGTATCCTTCATACCATCCCAAGATAAGATAATGTGTTCTCCTAGGATCATAAAACACCTTAATGCTAAGTCTTTAAGTGTGGTTGGAAAGAGTTTTAGTTTTTATTCATTATCAATGTAATTATAACTCATACATAGTATATCAAATTCAAACAAAAAAGAATTAGGATATTCTATTGACATACCATGGAAGTGAGGTAGTGATGACAATGGAATATTCTTCATAGAGACATCTCTGGTAATGTCTAATATTGGGAATATGAATGTCTCTGTTTCATTAGCTGCATTTCCTTCCTCATCTTCCATATCTACGAACAACATGGTGTAGGGTTATGGTGATGTGTCCCCACTAAGTGATGGTTCAACTACTAGGTTGTTTGGTATATCCAACTGTTCCAATACCTTGTGTGTTTTCCTAATGGAAGATGCATCCTCTTCTACCACTACCTCTATCTCTTTTCCAACTGTTCCTTCTGATTGGGTTGCTAGTGCTTCCCTTCTTGCTTTTTGTACTATGTTTTCAATCTAAACAATAGCTTCAGATTTGGTGCCTTTGGATGTTGTTTCAATTGTTGCCTTTGATATTTCTCCTCTGAGAATTGTTCCTGCACAAAAATTAGATGAATTAGTGTGTGTGGGGGGGTAATTTCTTATTGTTTGGTTTTCTAAATTTTCTGAAATTTTGGAGGCAATAAATCTACCTTTACTATCCCTACGTCTATGCATAAAAAGAGAAAACTCTAATACTAATAAAACACAAACTTTTAACTACCAAAGTTATGAGGACAACCTGACTTTGGAGAAACCCCACCAAAGTGGATGCACATGTTCTTACCTCTCATATTACCATGTTCTCTCCACCCTTAGGTTGTCATTAAATCCAATTCAAACTCATTAAACCAATCAAACTCAAAACACTACCTATTATCATTTACAACTCCCCGACAATGGCTCCAAAATGTTGGTTTAAATATATGTTTAGTATATTGCACTCATTTATATATCAATCCAGGATTTGTAATCAAAATATTTGTTACACTATATGTGTCAAAAATAGGTAACCTATCTATGTTTTTTGTATCTAGTTCAATCAAGAAACAATCAATAACAAAACACTATGTTTTTGGAATATCTGAATACTATTCTTCACATAACTTCAAACTAGAAGATAAATCTCATAGTAAAAATATCAAGCAAACACTTAGTTGAAAATAACTCTTGCTCAGATAACAAGTATGTTCATTATAGGATCGTGAAATAAAAAGATGAACTGACACCTTGTTTCCTATAGCAATTCAATTCACATAACAATTGACAATTCACTCTATTTACTCTTGAAAAGAAACCAATCATGACCTAACCAATTCCAATCAAAAACTCCTTCCTCAATACAAGAGACAGTCAATATGATTGAAAGACTTCATCACTGGTGCATGAAGGGTGAGAGATGGATTCTAATTGTTCCCGTACCTATTGAGGACAACACAATTACTAAGACTTCCGAATTCAGGAAAATAACAATTTCTTATCTAACAATCCCAAATGTCTACCTAGATTTTGTTGACTAAATATCACCTTGCAGAAACATAAATAGAATCATCTAGTATGCTTAATGTATAATTTTTCATTCACACTGATCCAAAATCAACAAGTATCTATTTAGATATATGCGTTGTACTTAGGAAAGTTCATGCACTCAAAATCATTTGCAACACACAACTATTTTATTTGCACACTCACACAATTAAATTATGTCCACACATAAACATATACATGGAGACTTACCTTGGTTGCGGTGGTGGGACCTTGCCAAACCAACAAGGTATCTCTAAATAAATTACATAATAGACACTTTACTCACATCCATGAGTTGAAAAAACTAGCATTCATATTCCTTCAATTAAACGAGTGAATCGGTAATTCAACATTCAATATCCCAGCACAATAGTGTATATTAGCTATATTCTATTATCGATCATCTACACAACATCCATTTAAAAGAAGGGCATCTGTTACAATCAAAGTCTGAAGATAATCATCAAATGTTTGCAAAATATTACAATTGGTGAACATAGCGTATCTCAAGGAATGGACTTCATCCTCATGATACAGAGTGCATGAGTGATGAAGTCTATCGTGGTATTCAAACGAACCAAGGATGCTTCTAGCCAACCAATTTCATGGAGCCATCGCTAGTGTACCCATTCAAAATATCCATCCTATAGAACTGGGTTTAGTATCGGACTAACATAGTAACAGATATTTGTACCAGATCAACGTAGAGTTGGTACTGGACCAGTGTAGAGTTGGTATTGGATCAACACAGAATTGGTATTGGATCAACGCAGAGTTGGTACCTGATCAGGTGGAGTACCGGAATAGAATAGTTGCATGTTGCAGTATCGGACTAGTGGAAGTACTAGAAAAATCCCAAAGATGAGTACCGGATGAGGTAATGTTTTCTCATGAATCTGCTTAAAGTAATCAAATTAATTAGAAGAATAAACAACAATTATTTAGTCCCAATTAATTAAGAAATCAAACAAATCATGTTTTTAACATGGGTTACCTCATTGTGCATATGAATAAGGTCACAAGGAAGGTTTGTGGAAGAAATAGACAACATATGCATATGTCAGAGGTAAAATTGACCAAGATAGAAGATAAGATAAGGTAATAGGGGTGGAAAAATGGAGATCCAACAATGGGTTTTCTACAGTAGTTTCATTTTGTAATCAAATATAAAAAGGGTATTCATAACAAGGTTTCAGCTATGTTTTCAAGACCAGTAATTAATGCATCCACAATACTAAGGTATAATCCTTTAGCACATGAAATTTATGAAGAACAATATTCTAGGGATGATGATTTTAAATAAGTATATGATGCTTTAACTCACGAAAATTAGCAGTCAGATTAATATATGCATGAAAATTTGTTATATCATCTTGTAAAATTATGTATCCCAAGAGATGAAAGAGTAGGTGTAATAAGATAAGGTCATACATCTCTCATCTCTGGTCATTTCAGGGTTGATAAGATAGTAGTGTATTTATAGAGGTATTTTTATTGGTCTCGGATGAACAAGACAGTTTCCAAGTATATTAAAGGGTATTAAAGCGTGTGTTATATGTGTCACAAATAAACCTAACAACAAAAAGCTAGGATTATATACACCACTTCCAATACCTTCTTAACTATGGGAAAGTATCTCCATGGACTTTGTAGGGGGTTTGTCGATGTCTAGTATAGTTCATGATTATCTATATGTCGTGGTGTACATATTCAAAAATATTTATATTCTAATTCCATGCAAGAAATAGGTCACAACTGAAAATACAACACAAATGTTCTTCACTAATGTATGGGTTCATTTTGGACTTCCTACATCTATAATATCAGATTAAGAATCTTGTTTTTTGGGAAAGTTTTGGTCTCATTTATGGGAGCTAATGGACACTAAATTGAAGAAGAGAACATATTTTCATCCATAGACATATGGATAGACATATGTGGTGAAACAAACATTGGTACATCTACTTCAAGGATATCGCGACAAACATCCTAAATTATGGGATGAACAATTACCTTATATAAAACATGCCTACAATCATTCCATGCATTCATATACTAATAAAACGCCTTTTGAAGTATGTTTTGGTTACTTTCCTAATACACCTATGATTTTTTTTTTTCTGAGAAGCAGGTAAATAAGATGGACAAGATGATATAGATAAAGCTAAAAATTTCATTCAAAAGATTCAATAGTTACATCAAGCAGTACATGAACAATTGGAGAAGAGACAAGACATGTACAAGGCGAGGCATGGAAAGCATCAAGTTGATCATCAGTTTGAAGTTGGTGATCAAGTATGGTTACATATCAACAAATATAGAATGAAAGGAGAAGTTAAAAAGATAAGACCAATTCGATATGGTCCATTCAAAATCTTGGAAAATATTGGTACTAATGCCTTTTCTTTAGATCTACCATCCTACATGAAAATGTATTCAGTGGTAAGTGTTGTGAATTTGAATATTTATGAGCCTCCTATCATTATGAATGAAGATGAAAGTATTCAGGTTCCAAAATTTGATGATTTTTCTCCATAATATTTGGACGAGCTACACGAATATGTCATTCTTGACAGAAGATTTAGAACTTCATAGTGAGGTGATGCGTAATATATTCAAGTTGGTATTAAAGGGGTAAAACCAAGTAAATAAAAATGGATGGATAGTATAAGGTTGTCATAACTCTACCCTCACTTAGTTGTTGAGTAAATCAAAACTTTTGGTAGTCCAAAAGTCTCCCAATGAGGAGGATTGATCGAGAAGGATCTGAGAATGCTCACAGAGGTATAGAAAGATCCAAAACATCCACATAGGTCTATAATGGTTCAATAATTCTCAGAATTGGACCGTCCTGAATTCTCTCTAAAATTACATCAATGCATAGAGATTGGTGATAGCTTTCCAACGATGGAAATTTTTCCTCGAACAGGGTTCGTATGAAAAAGTTATGAATGGTCAAAGTTCAGTCAAACTTGGTAAAAATTCAAAGGTCAAAGTCAAAGATGATGTTAGCATTATAGGTGATAACATCAACAGGGTGACATGTATCACCACTACAAGGGTGACACATGGAATATGATTATTAGTAGCTAACTGAGCAAGGTACCATCCAAGTGGTGCAATTACAGGTTGACAAGTGGCAAGGTTAAACCAATGAGAGGCCACCATGTGGTAACCTCCCATTGGCCTATAATTGTTAGAGTTATCTAGCATATATGGAGTTGATGGGGGTTGAACCCGCTACCTTCATAAATTCCCAAAATATTAACATAGCCCCACTACCAGTGTACCATACAATGAGACTCAATAGATCAATGATAAGTAATATATTTGAATTAATGTTAAAGTTCAAATGGGTGGCTAAAGGTTTGAGGGCCTAACCCCTCGATATTATCCCATGGTTATCAAGATATTGCATACAACCAATGCCAGAGTTCGCGTTGAGGTTAAAAATATATATTCCACCATAACCATACTAAGTATGGTTGTAACCATATAAAAACAAATCACAGAATATGCCAAGGATAGCGGGGAATAAAACACTGAACCTACCACTTTATATGCCATGGTTATTGTTGTGCTTCTTATATGATTAGTATAATGCACTCATTAATTATCAATCCAAGATTCGTAATCAACAGAGTTACAAGACACCAGTAAGAAAGGTAATTCGAATGTCATGAGTATAGAACTATTCTAAATTATGTATGCTGGAAACAAAACAAAATAGCAAATTGAAATGCACTTTGGTTGTCTTTCAAGAGAGGCTATCTACTCCATTATGCCACATGAAAGTATGAGATGGAGTTGGTTTGATAGATCAACTTTGCTATCTAACCCAGAAAACTAACTATGCAATCCACACTTCTGAAAGGGAAATCACACATCAATCATCAAGACATATCATGGGTAGTTCAACAGTCAATATACTGAGTATGTTGTGGTTCACAATGTGTTTTTGTGAACTTCACTAGTTCTCCTTCAGATATGTCTGACTACATCTACCAACATTCATGTCTATGAAACAAAATCAAATTCATAAAAACATAGAATATGCAAAAGCAGAGTGAGTAAAGTTCTCTAATCAATCATATAATGGAAATCCTACTCTAAGTTGTACTGCTATCATCTAAGAGAATTAAAGCTTCAACTAATTTAACATTTACACTATTAAAAACAAATTCTAATACTAATCTACAAAGATGATAACCTTTGTTGGGTGGTGGGCCCTTGCTTCTTCAACAGGCCAGGGACTGGAGTCTACAGTAAGCTTGCTTTCAACCCACAGATTACTCTCATTCAAATTTCAAACACAAAATCAAACTTATGCTAACAACTCAACTCACATTTAATCATAGACAATCAAGACATGGAGATAAATGACGTCCTTCTATTAATCTTCACTCAGAATATGTTCTGCAATATAACACGCTGCTTCACATGCTGTAATATTCTAACTCTCTCCACACTTCCACCATCCTTGCCATGGCTATTTAACAGTCTTAGTCATGAAACACAAGGAGGTGAAATGATTTGCAAATCAGTCAATTGTTAATTTTAATTATTCAGTTACATCATTTAGCTTCATCCTCATGACACGAAGTGCATGAGGATGAGGCAATCGACAAACTATTCTAACATAGCCTTGCTAAAGCAAATAAACATCCAACGATTGTCTTGGGCATGATCTAGACTAAACTTGGGACATTCAACTCTCTATATTGGTACCGAATCACGACAGGTAGATGGTACTAGATCACGACAGTGTGCAAATGGTGGTACTGGATCATGACAGTGTGCAAATGGTGGTACCAGATCACGACAGTGCGCAAATGGTGGTACCGGATCACGACAGTGAGCAAATGGTGGTACCGGATCATGACAGTCCACGACTGTTGGTACCAGATCGCAGCAGGTGAGATTCAATATCGGATGTGCTTGGTACCGGATTCAGACAGTGGCAGTCTTGGTGCACAAGTACCGGATAACTGAGATGGTATAAGAAAGATGGATTTATCTAGAGGTCAAATATTATACATGGAAAATTAAAGCATTAGTTCATGAAATGTTTAATTTCCTAGCTCAATAAACCACAAAATGCATGAATTAATCACACTTTACCTTATGACCTTATCAATGGCTAATGGTAGCATTCTTGTCGCTAACCCAAGCTTAGGTAATCCAAAAAGGTATAGATTAGGAGTATAATAGGGTAGTGGGGATGATACTTTTGGGTCTCAGCATTCCCCCATGCCAAAATCATTGCATGTCCTCATGCAACTGAAAATAAACCCAAAATTTCTTCAAAACTTGAGACTGCATTCTTTACTTCGGTGGATCAATGATGTTGATGGCTGAGGCCTCTTCTTTCAACTCCCTTTTTATGACCCTAATGTATTGTAGGAGTCGTAGTACCTTCTTGAGCTTGTTAGAAGTTTCTTCATGGTCATCTTGAAGTTGTTGGCTGGTTGCTTTCAATTGCTTGTTTTCCTTTTTGATATACATGTCCAATAGTTGGTATTCCTTCACTTCTTGTTTGAGTTCCTGATTTTGTTTTTGCAGTTCCCCAATATTTTTCTTCATTTGTTATTTTGTCAAGGTATTTTTTGACTCCGTCATTACTAGCTGGATGCATTCTCTTTCCTCTAATTCCTCCCTCATCCCACATAAATCAATAGTGGATTTTTCCTCGGTCAAACTATTGATGTTATCCTGGACTGATAAGTATTTAGAAGGAGAGGTAAGATCGATTGGATATTCCTATGTATGAGGACGGACAATTGTTTTTCCCTTCTTTGCCATGCTCCTTGTGGTTCTTTTACAAGGAGGTACTGGATCAGGGGTGCTCATAGGATTCCTTTTCTTCTTTTCTGTTTGTGAAATGGTGACAGGGGACTATTCTATAGACTGTTTACTTTTAGTTTTTGAGCTATGCTTCCCTTTCTTCATAGTTTTTATTCTGATGTTCGTTCTCCTCAAGTACCACTGTTGAAGTCTTCTCTACTAATTTGGTTTTACCTTTTGATTCGGGACATTTAAAAGTCTTATTGACTATGGGAGAGTACCTTGCTTGTCTACTAGCTTTTTCATGTTGGCTCGTTGTCCTGGATGATGATGGAGTTGCCTTATCCTTCTTGCCCTTTTTATTTGGAGGTTCCTTATTTTTCTTTGGAGCATGTTGGGCTTCCTCCACAGGTTTGTTTTCTGTGGAAATGTGTTGAGTGATAATGGTTTTCCAACTAATCTTCTGCTTCCTAAGTTCATGTAAAACTAACATTTCAATGAGACCTTGATGGTAAATGCTAATCTTCTCAGTTTTGGATAGAGATTTGACACCTCTTACCATTTTGTTCAAAATCATCCATAGAAAATATGGGAAATCAATTTCAAGGCCTCCTTCAGAGTGTAATAGAAGCCTAAGATGATATATGAAGGTCACAACATACCTTCCCTCACAAGTGATGAATCGTTGAAGACTAGTAATCATTGGATGATACTCTTCCTTGATATAGTTCCTAGGGATCCCCTTTTTCCAATCGGGGTGCTAATGGTCTTCTTTCAAAAATTGTTGGCACATCTCCTTGTTGATTCCTACACCTTTGAAATATTTGGCTCCTCTGTTAGGTAATACTGTGACCTCCCTTACGGTTTCTTCATTGATTGTCAACTGTAGATTGCCTATATGCGCAATCTCTCCATCGTAAACATGAATAAATTCGTGGGATATCTTCTCGTGCTAGCCTATGAATTTCTCCAAAAATGGCATCCATCCCGATCTAGCATACTTCTCTCAACATAGTTGGAATTCCTCAGTCTGTCTATAAATTTGGAAGACCGGTTCATGTCTACTTACGACCATCGTTATAAGTTGTGAGAAAAGGATCAGGCTGTAGCGCAAAGGTTTAGTCAATTGATGAGGGTAAGTGTTTGGTACCATAGAGGAGTAGGCTCAGAACTAGAGAAAGGTAACAGCAGGGGAAATATGGTGATGGTGTCAATAATGCGGATAGTAAGTTTTAATAAGGATGCCGCAGGGAAAATTTAAGACCAGATGAGGCTTATCTGAATGGCTTCTCCATCCAGATAAGCCATTTCATTTCTACCTGTTAATGTAATGATGAGGACAAGATGTAGGGTGTCAAAGCATCATTTTGGGATAGGTGATTGGACTTTCTAGTGGTGAATTTGATGTTGGATCATGGTTCATGACACAAGATAAGTTCATGATTTTCTTAAGGATGAAGTACATTCGTGCCCTATCATTACTAGACAAGCTTCATATTCATGCTTTGATGTGATTTTGCCCTTAACCATTTTCGAGCACTTATGAGAGGATTGATTAAGTTTAGGCATATGGGTATGAGGGATAGGTGCATAGTTTTAATACTAAGGTCATAAGATCTAGTATATAATTTCATACTTATTGTAGTTTTATGAGCATAGGAAAATAAATACCATGTTACCTTTGCTTTTACCTTTGTATGATCAATACCCATTGTTGAAGGAAAATCTCCCTGCGGACAGGTAGATCTCCTCTTGAGAGCTAGAATATTAACTCTTAAGATAGAAGACACTTATCATGGACACTGACTTCCTTTTAAGTCTATACAAACTAATGTATGAGGAGGAAAGAGAAAATAAGTACCTTTTACCGGTGTTTTTCCTTGCACGGTCCGAGTTGAGCTTCAATATTTCGCTCCTCGATAAGCCCTGTAGAAAAACAAAAGTACAACCACTTCCTACTCTACTGATATTATCTTGAAATAGACCTATCTTTTAGAGACAAGTTCATGTGAGATTAAGCACAAAATAGAAAGAAACATGCCAAGCATATTGTAGTGATGAGAACAATAATGAAAGAAACATACAACCGTAGATGTGAATGCATCAGCTTCGTCGAATCCTCTTTGTCTAACCCTTGCTCAAAAGACCCACGATCAAAATGAAAACAACTTCATTGATTCTTCTCCTCCACTTCACTGTGTGTTTCCTATGCGATCATAGGTTTCATGCTTCTAATTCTTCCTTCTTTCACCATGAGAAGGCATGTTTAAATAGGCTTGGAGAGGCCCAACTACTTGAGATATATTTAGAGTGAGTTGAGGATTTTCCTCCTTTAGTTATAAATCTACTCTGTGATCATGGCTTGGCCAAGGATTTGAATCCAACTGCTTTTAGATATTGAGAGTATCTTCCCCTCATTCTTCTCAACAAACCAACTGTTGCCCAGAATAGGTAGCGCTCCCTCAAAAGGGGTGTTAGAGCGTTATAGCGCTCCCTGGCAATGTATAGGGGGGTGCTAGCACCCCTGAGAGTAGTAGCGCTCCAAAAAAAGGGAAAACAAGTGTTATAATTCTCCCAGATAGTCTTTAGGGGGGTGCCAACACTCCTGAGAGAGGTATAGGGGAGCGTTCTCCTCTGAAACTCAATATTTAATGGTCCTTTCAAATGGCAAGAGATTCATAACCCTTTTAGCCCATTCCTCTTCTTCTAAATCAAATGTTTGAGGTGTTTCAAGTCTCCTCTTGATGTCATTATAGGTACGACATAGGAATTATGGCAGTATGATTTTCTTGACACTTGCGACACTTGTGAGGAAAATGTGATACTTGCGACACTTGTTATGACAACACTTGCGACACTATCGAAGTGAGTAATTTCGATGTCTAATAGATTTCCCCCCAAAGTATGAAGTTAGAAGACAGGAGCTGATAAATGAAATGCTTTGTAGAATTTCAAGAAAGGGTATAGATGCAAAGAACCTGACAGAAGCTGCACACAAACATACAACAAATATTATGACATGTTTCAAACCCAAGGCAGGCATACCTATGCTTGGGTGATAAAGACTTGCAAGATATGGCCTCCATAAAATACATTGTGGATCCATAATTGTATTGATAAAAGGTATAGCCACTGAGGATATAGTGTGGATATATACTCATATGACCTAAAATGATCGTAGCCACGAAGAATACACAGTGAATCCACAAGATGACAAGACATAGCCACGACCAATACAAAGTGGATATATGTGACAGTATCTGTGCCACTATTCAAGAGAAACTCCTTCACAACCTGGAAAAAGTACATATCAGAGTGATCACTCAACCCAGGGTCTTCTTATTGATCCCAATGTAGTACAAATCTAACCATGTGAATATATGTACTGATTTCGAACATGGCAGAAACCACTTGATTACCGGTCAATGATGTAAACCGTTAACAAGCGCGAGGGAGATCACCATTGATGTCAATGATTCCNGCCATTGAGGCATGCAGGTCCCAAAGTACTAATTGGTTTCTAAGTCTAGTTCCTGGATAATGTGTTGAATTCGACAGGAATAGACTCGTCGAAGGAGGGCCTTAATGTATCCCCCATCAAAAACATGAAACAGACATAGAGATGTAATTGGTAGATCAAATGAACATGGATTGACATGGGTATTGAGACAAGATATTTGTGATGGCTAACTCTTGAGGTGGATACTTCCCTTGAACACTAAGGCACGACAACAGAAACATGACATGGAACAAAACTTGATGATGCAGTGGATGTTGTGACTTACGTTAGGTGACCCAAAGGAATATAGGTGGCTCAATGCAGAGGTTCAATGGATTGAAATGTGTGCAAAGACAAGGTGTCGTGCTCAAGGGTGACCATAAGAGTTACTTGGTGATGTTCTCAAAAACTGCTTGGCCCTGCTTCTTTCAAATTTTTCCCCCATCCAGATAGATGAGTACCTCTTTTTGATTTAACGAGCTCGAGGAGGGTAACACATGCTCAATATAACTCACCTTCTGTAAGTTCCTCTTCCTTTGTTTAACGAGTTGGAAGAAGTAAGGGTTCGGTCCCGTATGGGCCTGTTGATGTTTGTTTAGCGAGTCCAAAGATAGAAAACTCGAAGGTTTTTCATGATTATAGAGTCTGGAAAAACACTTAAAAGAGAACTCTCTTAGTTCCTTTTTTATACAGTTAGTCTCACGAGGCTGAAAGAGAGATAAACTACCACTCGAAAGACGCCCTTTCAAACCTTTTAACGAGTGTGAAAGGAAGCAAGATCACTCGACGATCTTTTCATGTTTAGAGAGTCTGAAAAGAGTTTAAATATGACTCCAGGGGGTTCCTTTTTCGTGTGTCCATACAGGTCTGAAAAAGAGATAAAAGTTTACCCGACGCGTTCTTATATTCTTGAGCTTGAGAATGAACTAAGACTATGCTCATGGATATGACAACGTAAACAAACGATCAGAACTACTTTGAAATATGTAATGTCAAAACTGCAATCCAGAGGTTTAGTGAGGCCATCATATTTTTAAAGAAACCCAAAAGTAACTATACCTTATAAAAAATGGAAATTTGGAAATAGTAATACAAGAAAAATCCTCAATTACCATTTCATTTGCATAAGGATTTGTAGCAGTGGAGATTCTCATTTTGGAGGTGGATCTTGTTTTGCTTGGTACTGAAGCTATGGTTGATCATTTCTCTCACCGTTTGGACCAGGTAAATCTTCATTTCCTCCTCTTTCAATTACATGGTTAAAAATTTGTTTTCACAACAATATTTGAATAAAAAACCAAAGCCCTAGGCCGTCCAAAATAAGATCAAAATGGCTCCTATTCAAAATGATGGGAAAAGAACACCTGTTTACAAAAACACCTTTAGGAGGTTGTAGAATGGATGCTAACACGTTGATGCTTGAATGGATTGGTCATTTTTTCTAAGGAATACAATCAGAAACCCAAAAAATGCCCACGCAGCCATCGAACTGTGGATGAAAGTTATTTTAATTACAACATTTTTATTGTAGGCTATGGGGCTGCGTCATAATATTGAGTAATAAAAAGGGGGCATGGTTCTTTTTGAACAACATAGACAATGAATTTCAAGTTTTTTTCAATTACTTAAAAAATTGTTGAAAGTGTGAATAATGAAGTTTTTTGTTCTCTTTTTGTTTGTAGGTGATTTCAGCAACAACCATGATTGAATGGAAGGAACAGGAGCATGAGCTCAATGATTTGGCTACTTTGCGGAGTCCTCACATGCAGGCCATGTTGAGATATTGTGGCCTTATGAAATTCTTCAAACTGCAAAAGATGAAGAAAGAGATCCTTCTGCTTGAGCATATAATCAGTTTGTGGGATGTCGCAGAGCAAGGGTTTTGAATCGGAACACATCTTCTAACCATCGAGTTGGAAGATGTATACTTCTTGACTAACCTCTCTAAAAGAGGGGATCCTATAGATTTTTTTGGACAGGGGGCACTTCCTGAACCTGTGGATGTGTACCTGGCACGTCATGGTGTCCCAGGAGCAAGACTGGTGGGAGGTAGAATCCAAATCAAGGATATCAGAGAACTACCCCTTTGGTCTATTGTGTTCACCATCACGAGTGTGACAGGAAGCACCAACATTCATATGGTGTCAAGGTCATTGGTAGCTTATGGTGTACAGTGTTTAGAGCCAATGCTGTTTAACTGGAGTGCAGGGTTTCTTCAGAACGTGAAGGAACAGATTTCGATATGTAGAATGGGGTAGAAGCAATTTGGATATGGTTCTTTTTTGGTCTCATTCTTCTTAGAGCGCATGCCCTAGATGAAACCTCAGATTGCATTGGTGGTATGACCAGTGGGAGAGCCACGGATGGAATGATGGACTAGTCTATCTCCGAGACTAGTGGCAGAGTCAGAATTTCGCTTCACTGGTGACTTCTTTGCTTGGATGAGATGCCAATATCTTTGGATAGAAGATTTTCCATATGCCAAGGTGGAATTTCATGGGAGTATGGATCTAATTCTACCAGCGAGAGAAGGTTGGGATGTGTCAGGTGAAAGACCAAACAATACCTTGTCTAGTGTTTTTAGGTTTTTTAATGTATGTATATATATTTTTTTGGGTACGTGGAAGAGTTTCTAATGGATGTATAGTTTTCAACATGCAGACAAGGGAGTAGTGCATCCATATGAGATACCAGTACCGGGACATCGCGGGGACACTCAGGTTGCAGTACATCCAGGGGCACCAGTGATAGGTCTCCGGGAGGTTGAAAGAAACCTTCAAGGCCTTACAATGGATATCCCTCCTCTACGAAGGGGAGAATTTCCCTTACATCTACAGAGAAACATCATGGGGGTGCCCGAAAATGTTAACTCTCTACTAAGATGAGTAGTTCACGCAGTGATGTGTTACTCTCAGCATAATGCAGCGCAGAGGGATTAGAATCTCTCTGGTGATTGTATTTTTTGTATGACTTGTCAAACGATGTTGTATGGGTGTGAAGACCCAAAATTTTGCTCTTCCGAATACTGTTTTGATGTAATCAAAACATTTTCAGTC
>SNQJ01S0026604.1:189745-206403 GCA_010110895.2 Picea sitchensis
TAATGTGATGTGTTTTAATTTACATGTGGTGTACAATATGTTTTCCTTCATGAAACCTTATCTATGGGTGAGATACCGATCCATAATGTAATTGTCTAACGAATCCAAAACATTGTTGAGTTCTCTTGGAATATGTCTGTATTCGATGTAATCAAATATTCGTTCAAGATGATGAACCCGTAGGTGGAGACGTAGCAGGATAGGATTATGAATAGCGTAGACATGATTAAGTTGGCAGACCATGAGTTGCGAGTCTGGGTTAAAAATCATACGAGAGATACCTATGGAGGAGGCTTGGGTCAAAAGTCCGATGACAACATGATATTATGCCATGTTATTAGTGGTTGGTCCTAAGAAAATACCTCCTGAACTCACCAACTCGTCAGATTGGTAAATGACCCATGCTGCAGAAGCAACGTTTTGGGTGTTTCGACTAGCACCATCCGCAAACCCGACAAAGATAGGAAAGGAAGATGTCATCTGTGCATGAAAAAACAAGACACAGTTACGAGTGGCAAAGGTAAAAACTCGAGCACGCAAAATAAACAGACACACCAAACCAAAATACAATAATGTACAAAGTACACATGCTAGGTGATCTAGGCATAATACTTTTTAAGGTAAATCCCGTTCTGGGGCTCTCCCAGGGAGATTCTATCATAATCGACTAACTCGTAGGCGCCTCTATGCAAAACACATTTCACAATGTAAGGGCCATGCCACATAGATTCTAACTTACCTATCCCTAGTTTGTCATGAGCCTGGTCATGGACGAGGACTAAGTCTCCTTCCGCAAAAGTACGAGGATGGATGGATTTGTCATATTGATTTTTTATCCGTTTCTGATGTGCCTCATTAACGAGAGTGACATCATGATGTGTTTTTTCCAGTTTGGTCAAACATAAGAAACATTCTTCTTTGACATAAGTATGGGGTAGGAGTTCTACTTTAAGTTTCAGAGATGGAATCTCACACTCGATTGGTAAAACAACTTTGATTCCATACACTAACTGGAAAGGAGTGAACCCAGTTGCGGTTTTCACGGAAGTACGGTAAGCCCAGAGAGCAGAGAAAAGTTGTAGATACCAGGATGTCTTATTTTCCCCTACCATATGTTGAATCATGGTTTTAAGGACCTTGTTGATGGCTTCAACTTGTCCGTTGGCCTGAGGATAGTATGGGGATGAGTTTTCATGGCGAAAACCCAACTTGGCATGCAATTCACTCATCATCTGGTTCTTAAAGTGTGAACCGTGATCAGTGACAATGGCGCGTGGTACACCAAAATGAGTTATGATGTGGTTAAAAACAAAAAGAGCTATGGTACAACCATCATTCAGAAAGGTAGGCATAGCCTCAACTCATTTTGTAAAGTAATCGACGACAATGATTATATAACTGTGCCCCCCAGCTGAGGTAGGCTTACACTACATGAAATCGATACCCCACTTGGAAAAGGGGCCAATGGTGATAACGGGGTGTAGCGTAACAGGGTGGGTGCATGCATTGTTATTAAAAACTTGCCAGGTAGGCATTTTTTGACTTCCGCAATACAATCTTTGAAAATCGAGGGCCAAAAATAGTCAACACGTAAAAATTTCTGGGTTGTAGCCATCCCAGAAAGGTGACTTCCACAGGCTCCAAGGTGACAGTCATTCAGAATGTGTTCAAATTCTTCATGAATCAAACATCGTCGAAGGATAGTATCAATACCACAGTGATACAAGGTGTCATCTATGATAAGGTAACTGTGATAATGGTGGCGAATACATCGACGCTCTTCATGGGAAATGTTAGGTTGAAAGCATTAGGTTTGGAGATAAAGGAGGATATCTCCATACCAAGGATTAGAGGTGCTGATGAGGAAAATAATTTCTTCGGGGAGAGAATCTCTGGGCTCAATATCTTAATCAGCATGGGGAAGGTCACAGATAAGCTCCGCAAACACTAGGGACATTTTGGCTTTGGACTTCGCAAATTCAAGATCGAATTCCTCAAGGATGATGATCCATTTGGAGTATTTTCCCTCGAGCACTTGACGTGTCAAGACATGGTACATGGGGTTCGAGTCCACGATAACAGTGGTGGTGCATAGTAGGATGTAATGGCGAATTCTCTAGACAGTGATGACGGCTGCCAAAGCCAGTTTCTCTACATGTGAGTATCGGAGTTTGGGTCCAAATAGATTCTTTCTCAAGTAATAGATCACATGTTCCTCACCATTGGGGTCCTCCTAAACTAACACCATCGCAATAGTGGAAGCAAAGGTAGCTAAGTAAAGGATGTAGTCCTTATACTCTAGAGGATGCAACAAAGGTGCGTGGGTCAAGGCATGCTTGAGAGCATCAAAAGATCATTGAGCGATGTCATCCCAGATGAAAGGGGCGTTTTTCTGCAACAATTGCATGAATCCTTTAGTTATCTCAACATAGTTACAAATGAAATGGCGAAAGAAGTTTTCTTTCCCTTGCGAACTTTGGAGTTGGATCAAACTAGTAGGCGGGGGTAAGGCCAGAATAGCCTTAATATTTAAGGGATCCACCCAAATATTGTCCTTAGAGACAATGAAACCGAGGAGTCAACCGGATTCGATAGCAAAAATACACTTATGTGGGTTCAAATGGATATGATAAACCGACATCGAAGAAAAATAGCCCGTAGGTGATCAACATGATCTGATCGATTGGATGAGTGGGCAGGTAAGTCGTCGAGGTAAGGTTCTGTAATATGCTTGATATCATGGAAAGAATACAACATAGCCCACTGGAAAGTAGAACCAACATTTTTGAGACCAAAAGGTAGCTTCTGATAGGCGAAATTTCCCCATGGGCAGATAAAGGTTGTCTTATGTTGATCAGCAGGTAAAATTTCAATCTGGTTATACCCAGAGAAACCATGCATGAAAGAGAAGATTACACTCCCAGTGCAATTATCAATGATCTAGTCGATGAAGGGTGTAGGGTAGTTTTCCTTTGGACAGGCCTTATTAAGATCCCGATAGTCAATGCAGACGCAAATGGTACCCTGTTATTTGGCAACCAGAACAAGGTTGGAGAACCATTCTGTCAAAGGGACAAGATAGATAAATCCAGATTTCAAAAGTTTCTCAAATTCTACCTTGATAGCTGTGATTTTCTTGGGATCAACTGGGCGGAGTTTCTGTTGAACATGCTTCACACCTGGGTAAGTCTTGATTTCATGCACGATGAACGAGGGGTTGATCCCGAAATTCTTTAAATAAAGTGGTGTAAGATACCACCTCTTCGGGTGTGCAATTAGCACCAAGTTTAACGTTTTCCACAATGCCTTCGTTGATCAAAATATCAATAACGATAGTAGTAGAAATATTACCTAGATTCCCTTCAGAAAGAGTATCTTTTGTGAGGATGGGAGATTGCAGAGAATTGGTAATATCAGGAGGGAAGACAAAGCGCATGTCTTTGTGAATTTATTCTAGAGGTGAAAGAAAAGAGGATCGATGATGGTTATCATCCCAAGGTACATCGTCAATACTAATCATTTCCATTATAGATTCGTCAGAAGGAAAAATTTGGGAAATGTAATCGATTGCAGATGATAGGGAATTCAACCATGATGGCATCAAGTAGGCATTAGGTGCCAATAGATGTGGGTTGTCCAGGGAGGGAGAGGCAGATTGAATAGCAATGTATGTGGCCTCAGCTGGGCTAAGTGGCATGGTGTCACCTAGTACATCGAATTCCATAGGACTAGGTACAATCCAAGGGTCAGATGATTCCAAAGATTGATAAGCCATAGTCGAAATCATATTGACGTTGGCAATATGATGTGTGGTGGGTGGAAGTGGTGTAGGGAAGGTACCCATAAGGCTAGAATATTTCAACAAGCCAACACCAACACTTTCATACATAATCTTGTGGTCTCCCAAAAAAAGAATGTTGTTGGTAGCAGGAGCACGAGCATCGGGTGTACAGAAATCTAGTTGGTCGATAGTGACAATTTTTCCTTGATGAGGGAATTGTACACATTGAAACACCGATGAGGCAATGATAGTCATAGCGTAGAACCAACTTATTCCGAGTAACAGGTTGTAATCAAGGGGGGCATCGAACACCTCAACATCAACAGTAACGGTTTTGCCGCCCAACTGAATGGCTAAGGATTGTAAAAGTCCGCGAGGATGAAAACCTCGCCCATCAAAAGTGCGTAACATAGTAGGGGATTTTTTAAGAGCAATTGATTTGAATCCTTTCCAACAAGCCAAAGACATGAAACAAGTAGAGGCTCCCTCATCCAAGATAGTTCGATGGATTTGTTGATTGTGAACAACAACATTGATTTGAAAAGCTAGTTGGTGGGAGAGTCGAGGATGATGATCATCCATATTAAACGTGAGATTATTATATGAATCAGGATCGAAAGCACCGATGACAGCCAAGAGCGTTCTACGTTGACTGGGATAGTGTTGTAGAACTTCCAAAGCAGACATAACACACGGTGCTTGAGCCAAATCTTCAACGATATTGTAGTTTTGGGCAGCCCGTGAACTAGGATTAAAGGTAGATTTCTGAATAGTTCTCTTAGGAGTGCATAATATGCCGTCAAATGAAGGTTTCACGATATGGAGTGGCCCAGACGAGGAGCTAGCAGAGGGAGGAATAACGGAATATGGTGATGGGTCTGGTAAAGAACCGTTAGTGGTCTTCAGATTATCAGGTTTAACTGGTGTGTCATATGTCATAGTGAGAGTGGTCAGATTAATCCCGTTAAACATGTAAATGTGGGCACTTGTCGAGGCCTCATCATGGGATTGGCTGGAACTACCCCCTGGAGTGGGGGTTTGAGCAACCAAGGATTGCTGCTGTGGAAAAGGATGAGTAAGCACAGCGGGTTGTGAATTTCCTTTAAAAATATTGGCCACTTCATCATGATGTGGAAAATCTCGAGTGTAGTGATCATCACCACAAATGAGACATGGGAATTTCGGTTTCCGTTGTCGTTGTTTTCCGGCAGTAGGGGTTTGAGTTTTATTTTTTGGTTGTTCATTGTTATTTCTTTTCTTCGGTTTATTTCTCGTCTTCCTCTTACCTCTGGATTGTTGTGAAGGGGTCAATTGGACTATATTCACCTCAGAGACCTGAGTTTGAGGGGAGGTAGAAGAGGGTGTGGTCGAAATAGGAGCAGATGTCGAAGAAGACCGCTGGGTTGTCCCAATCGACTGGGAAGTAGATTGGGTTTTGACGGAGCCAATAACTCCATCTGCATGCGAGGTAGACGATGTCTTGGATGGATCAGTAGTGGCATGGGTAGAATTTGGTATCAATTCGTACAGAGTACCAGATTGTGAATAAACCAAATCTAAGTACTCAGCTCGAGCAATAGCTTCTTCCTCGGTAACTACACCACCCATGGCAACATCACGAGCAATCGGGGGTAACAGTGATTTAGTGAACCATTCCGCTAATAATTGGTCAGGAATGATCGCTTTGATTAGCCTTCGTCGTCGTCTCCATTCATGAATATAATCAGAGATATGCATAGAGTTCGTCTGATGAAGGGAATTTGATAGTTCGGTACCCATCTCGTATTGAATGGGTAGTTGGAAGTGTGTGAGGAAAGACATGGCAAGGGAGTTGAAATCTTGAAAAGAAGCACGTGGTAGTTCAATATACCACTTTGTTGCAGAACCCGTAAGTGTTCATTGGAAAATACGCAAATGTATGGAATCATCCATGACGGAGTTCGATGAACACCACAAATGGAAAGTCATCACATGGTTGTTTAGGTCTTCTCCGGACTTTCCGTCGAATTTTGGAATATCAGAAGGAAGTTTAGCTAGAATAGCTATCCAAACCGGAGAATGAAAAATAGGATCATTCATTAACCGAGACAAGTCTGGGAGATCCAGAGTCACAAGAAAAGGTAACTTTCGGTTAACCTACGGGTGATACTAGTGTGGCATAGGAACACCAGTAGGACCATACACTGGGTTAGGTGGATAATTATAACTAGTGGGTCCTCCTGCATAAGGTTGATGTTGACCAGGGTACACAGGATTTGAGGGGGTTCTAGAAACATGTGCAAGTGGAGGATAACCGGATGGGTTTTGAGGATTATAAGCCGTATTTGGTGTTTTCCTATAAGGCGGGTAAACATTTTGTCCATAAGGAGGATATAGATGAGTCCCTTGAGGAGGGAGAGGTTGTTGTGGAGCTTGAGGATTGTGTCCTCCCGAGAACTGTGGGTTTCCTGGAAAAGGAATGTTCCACGGATTGGGCGTTGTAGATGCATTTTGTCCATGCGATTGATGGTGGCCTCTGGTTTGAGGTTTCCCCCTAGCATGAGGGTGCCCTCCAAATGGAGGTTGTCCTCCAGTAAGAGGATGCCCCACAACATGAAGTGGAGTTCCCAGAATTTGGGAACTAGACATAAACGACTGACCGGTGCTTCTTAATGGATTAAAGACACCAAGACCGGTCCCTCTGGGTTGTTGTATAGGTATAGAACTTCCATTCATAACTTGGGTAGTGGTGACAACGTAAGAATTCAGTGCTATGTACCCAAAATGGAGTGATGATGAAGGTCTAGGTGTTAGTGGTGTGCCAACTGTAGGTTGGCTAACCACCACATTACTGGCGGGAATAGTCGGAATGTGAGGGACCATTGTAGAATGGGCCGGCTAGAGAGAAAAAGTGGACCTTGCTCCAATGGATGACATGTTCGGATCAACAGACGGTGTAGTTGAAAAAATGATAGTATCAGTAAAATGATCTAAGGGTATGGTGTAGGTAACAGGCACATCGACACCTATTCCTATTCGTAAAGATCCTGCACCATGCGTGGTGGGCTTCGAACAACATCGGTGGTCCAAAAGGGGTCTTCGACTAGAGGCTTTGAATGAGACCCAGTCAAAACGTCATAATGAGACAAGTTCGATGGCTGAATTCAGTTGGAGAAAATGCCTCTCATATTCCTCAGGAATGCGGAAACCCTCTAGAGACTCTAAAACAATTCAAAAATTCCCTAAAGAGGTGGGAACTTCCTCTTGGGAGGTTATAATGTCGTGAACCTCACTCTGTTGAGGAGATGCCTCCATAGAATGAGGGGGTAAAGGGGTAGTATATTCCATATTTTATGGAGGAATTCCCTGTACCCTACGTGAACGGTGTGGAGGGTCGATGTTGGTGAAAAAGAAAAAAAATCGACAAAAGAAATCTATGGCCAACTATCGAAAAGAAAAAACATACACTAATAGAATCTAGGAATCAAAACCAAGCAAACAAAACCTTCTCTCGATGACCGTGCTAGTTGGTGATGAAATCCAACATCGCATGATGAAGTCAATAAGGGGCTAGGATATGGCGGAACAGTTAAAATGTCGACCTGCTTAACGGACTTTCACCTTGGTGCAAGCTTACATGCAGTAATTGTGGATTTACCCTCCAAGGAGCCCGAGTGAGTTTGACCAATGTCTGCTCCAGGTACACTGAGACTTCCCTTCACTGTCACCTTGTGTAAGACCCTAAAGATTGTGGCTACTAAGGTCACCAATTCACAGTCAGTGCCTGGGTGGGTACAGTCGATAGTCCAGTCCGAACGTAAGGGCAAGGTATCTAGCCCAAAATCAACTTGAAAGGCTTCCACTCAACATTGTGGGTATACCTTTAAGCGACCCCCATAATATGATCCAACTGCTACAATCAGTCAAACCACAGAGGGATAATATATGTAGCTTTCCCGAGTGCGACCTCATGCGTAACCCCTGTGTGAGAGGTGGATCCCAACAAACTTATACGACATCTGGATTTGACTCTCCCTATCTCATGATGCTAATGTTTTTTTTGGAAACTTTGGAGAGTTATGCTCACAGCCTAATCCAAAGTGATAATCCTAGTCTGATGTTGGTGGAAGATCCTAGAAATAAAAAAATGTTCTAGATAATTTTTAATTAGTGTTCATTTTAGAGTTTTTCTTTACTCAAAAGGGGTGTATGAAAGTGAAACGGATGGAATGATGACTCAATTCCCAAAAAATGCATAAAAGATGATAAGCAGTCGTTTCTTTTCGATGACTGTCTATTTAAGGGAGAGAGAGAGTTTTTTTCACTATCAAACACTAATAAGGAATGTCCTCAAACGATTTTTTCCTCAATCAAATCCAATTTAATGCTAAAAGTTTTCATAGATGTCTTCTAATATGAAAATCAATCACTAAGATGTATTTTTATTGTTTGTATGTGAATAATGATTAATTCAATATGAAACTTCTCCTGCCAATTTAACCTTTTAGATCAAGGAGACTCAGACAAGCATAAGTAGGTTTCACACAAACAACACACCCTCTTGCTATGATTCAAAACAAGAAGCAAAAATAAAACAAAAGATAACAAAGAAAGATCAAACAATTCACACAAAAGGGAGATGTTCAATAACAATGACCTCAAAAAAAAAACAAATGAGAAGATTCGTAGACTTCTGATGTCCTTCACCAGAGTTTCTGCTCAATCAGACAAGAGAGAAAAAAAATTAGTGGATCGATTCCAAGTTCTCAACGGGAGAAAAAACTCAAAATAAGGGAGAAATTCACAAAATCTGAACAACAAGGTGTTTATTCCTCAGAAGGAAGGATGTCAAATTTCAAAAGGAAGAAGCATTGAATCACAAAGAATCTCAGCAAGTGAAGAAACAGGGTCTGGACCTCAACAAAGATAATTTTGAAAGGTATTTTTCAAAGGAGAGGATGGCGCTTTGGTGTAAGGGAAACTATAGCATTATAAATCTCTGTCTGACACCTTTAGGGAGTGCTGGCACTGGGATAACATAGGCATAGGGGCGCCAGACTTAAAAAACTTAGAAAATTGACAAAAAACCAAAAATTCAATCAATTTTTTTTTTGTCAACCAAGATGCATGTGATAGACTAAGGATTTAATAAGCAAGTGAAATCAGACATACGAGGTGAACAAGGCCTAAAATAACAAAGGGAAAGACAAGGTCTATTAGGAAAACCAAAACTAAAAGTTTTGATTCGTCCCCAACAGAGTCGCTAGTTTCTGTTGAAGGAAAATCTCCCTATGGATAGGTAGATCTCCTCTTGAGAGCTATACTCTTAACTCTTAAGACATAAGACACTTATCATGGACATTGACTTCCTTTTAAGTCTATACAAACTAATGTATGAGGAGGAAGGACAAAAGAAGTACCTTTTACCGGTGTTTTTCCTTGCACGGTCCGAGTTGAGCTTCAATCTTTCGCTCCTCGATAAGCCCTGTAGACAAACAAAAGTACAACCACTTCCTACTCTACTGATATTAGCTCAAAATAGACCTATCTATTAGAAACAAGTTTATGTGAGATTAAGCACATACTAGAAAGAAACAGGCCAAGCATACTGTATTGATGAGAAAAATAACGAAAGAAACTTACAATTGTAGATGCGAATGCAGCAGCTTCGTCGAATCCTCTTTGTCTAATCCTTGCTCAAAAGACCCACGATCAGAATGAAAACAACTTCACTGATTATTCTCCTCCACTTCACTGTGTGTTTCCTATGAGATCATAGGTTTCATGCTTCTAATTATTCCTTCTTTCACCATGAGAAGGCTTGTTTAAATAGGCTTGGAGAGGCCCAACTACTTGAGATATCTTTAGAGTGAGTTGAGTATTTTCCTCCTTTAGTTATGGATTTTCTCTGTGATCATGGCTTGGCCAAGGATTTGAATTCAATTTCTTTCAGATATCGAGAGGATATTCCCCTCGTTCTTCTCAACAAACCAACTGTTGCCCAGAATAGGTAGTGCTCCCTCAAAAGGGGTGTCAGAGCGTTAAAGTGCTCCTTGGAAATGTATAGGGGGGCTCCAGCACCCCTTAGAGTAGTAGCGCTCCAAAAAAAGGGTAGACAAGCGTTACAATGCTCCCATATAGTCTTTAGGGGGGCGTCAGCACTCCTGAGAGAGGTATAGGGGAGTGTTCTCCTCTGAAACTCAATATTTAATGGTCCTTTCAAATGGCAAGAGATTCATAACCTTTTTAACCCATTCCTCTTCTTCCAAATAAAATGTTTGAGGTGTTTAAAGTGTCCTCTTTATGTCGTGATAGGTACAACATATGCATTATGGAAGTATGATTTTCTTGACACTTGCAACACTCGTGAGAAAAATGCGACACTTGCGACACTTGTGATGATGACACTTGTGACACTATCGAAGTGAGTAATTTCGATTGATTAAGTTTAGGCATATGGGTATGAGGGATATGTGCATGGTTTTAATACTAAGGTCATAATATCTAGTATATAATTTCATACTTATTGTATTTTTATGAGCAGAGGAAAATAAATACCGTGTTACCTTTGCTTTTACCTTTGTATGATCAATACCCATAGCATGTGTGACTGCTTTTAGGTTTTCAGAATTCATCCTTTTAGACTTGAGTTTTTTGAAAGCTTGGTATGGGAATTTACTGTACTTCTTTTATTCTGTGCTTATCTTCTTTTGTATTTGGTTCTGCAGGGTGATCATGCTGGTTTCTGAAGGTGAGATGTGAGTCTGAAAAAGAGTTCCGAAGGAGCTCTTTGACCTTCCCCCATGCCAAGGATGTTGCATATCCATATGCAAGACGATTCAACATTCTGTATCATAATGGAGAAAATATGATAAGAGAAAAAGAATCCAATTAAATTTCAGAAGTACATTTATCACCTAGCATATGATCTCGTGCCTAAAAATTGAAATTGCCTTTCTTTTGATGGCTTATTGTCAAATGTAGCATTTAGCAGTGAAAATAGGGGAATTTTTATATGTTTTCCAGAAGAAAAGATCCAACCTAACTTGCTTCAGAGATTTACTGTCATTGGATGTTATAGATAAATTTCACAGTATAAGTAGATTAGACTCCCTAGTTAGGTCTCCACTCTTAAGAAGTTACCTTCTTAGGTAAAGTAGGATTTAGATGCCACACTGGTAAGTTGACTTAGGGTAATTCTCAAATGGACATTTGCTTGTAGTAATTATGTTTCTTATTAGTCTGGAGTTTGTATCTCAAAATGTCAATAGTGACCTATGCTTTTTAGATGACAAAAGTGAATTTTTCAATCAGACAAGTATAGATGAGACATTTCTCAACCAAAACCCACTTCTAGCAAGCATGTTCAGTACTCCGGTGGGGTAGTTGTGATAATTAGTGAGATATCCCTTCCCCAGGCAGAATGCCCCATTGCCAACAGTCTTGTTCAGTACCCTGATGGGTTTTCCTAGTCATACCACAGACTGGTACCCGATGGTAGCAGACCTGTTCAGTATCCCAGCGGGTTAGTCTCTTAAACCCTTTTTCCATCAGAGGATTCTTGTCCATAGTCACCTATTTTGGTTTTTATTAAAGAGTTCTTTGCATGGTGACAGGGGAGGCTTGTCTGAAAACCTTTTTATAGGCTGGGATGGTATTGGGTTGGAAGGTATATGCTCTTCTTTGAATTTCTTTTAAAGATTTTTCTGAAGGAAAAATAAACTTTTTATGCACATTATTTCTTTAGAGTGATCCAGATATATTATTTTGTCTGAGTTTGTCCATAAGAGAATGACCTAAAGTTTCCATAGAGTACTGGTACATCCTCTTCCATAAAAATTTTCCTAGTGTGCCCATGGTAGAGCGTGTTCATATACTCATATGCTACTCTTTAGTAAGATAATCCAATGAATACTATTGAAGTTTGGTTAGGGTGAGATAGTTACTTGTAGGCTAATATATTTTTGTCACTTTAGTCATGATGAAATACTAGATAAAGGCAACTTCTAGTCTTTGAAGCAGATTATGGTTCTTTGAGCATTCATAGGTAAAGATTGTGTCCCTCTTTTTTTTATTTTGTTTTTAAGCAACATAACCAAAAGAAATTATTGCTTCACAAGGGCTACCATTTGATACTGCATTCGGCTTCTTGGTTCCAACTTAACTGGTTGTTGCATGGCTTCGTACTTCAGATTAATTGACATAATATTTTGAAATATGCATAGCATGCTTTGTCAATTAGGTAATGTGTCCTGATAGTACTGTAGAAGGACAGAATTTTGGTACCGGACTGGTACCAGACTGACGATACCGGACCAGAACAAGATTTCTGGTAGCGAAGCAGAACATAATATTGTTGATGCCTACAAACTGATGTTTAGCAAGTTCGTGAAGGATCAAATAAATTNAAAAAAAAATTGTGAAAGTAAAACGAAAGGAGGTAAGAATCTCTTGTTACCTTTAGTTTATTAAAAAAACTCGATCCACACCTATGTACGAAAGTTTCAAATAAACCAATCAATCAATGTGGATCAGTAGGAAGGTCTCCTTCCTTACTGATCACCTGCATATCTGAATTCTGTAGTATACGAGTCAGGAATTCCTCTTTTGACAGTGGTTTGTTGTAAATTCGCAACCGGTGACCATTCACAAGTAGTGGTGTATGTTGTTCATCAATTTTCTTTATCCTGATTGAACCATTATTGTAGACAGTGTCAATTTCGTAAGTTCCCATCCAATGAGTAATTAACTCACCTTTGAAGTTCTTGAATTTGTTGTCATACATCAGGGCCCATTATCCTTGTTGAAGATTTTTCTTTTTGAGATACTTGTCATGCCATTTTGTTCTTTGCTCTTGAATGAGGGTGGTTCTTTGAAGTGCTTCCTACCTAATTTCATCCAACTCATTAAGCTGCAAGAGTATTTGTTGTTGGGCTTCATCCAAGTTCATGCCAACTTGTACTACAGTCCTGAAGGTTTTGATCTGGAATTCTATGGGGAGAAGCACCTGCTTCCCGTACACCAACTCATAGGGTGTATGTCCTATTGTATTCCTCCAGGTGATTATATAAGCCCATAAGGTTTCTAGTAATCTATCAGCCCAATCCTTGTGGTGTAGCTGTATTGTTTTGGTAAGAATGGAATCAATAAATTTGTTGGTAGATTATACTTGTCCATTTGCCTGTGGATGGTAGGGTGTAGATTTCCTGTGTTTGATTTGGTACTGTTCTGTAACAGATTTAACTAGATGAGAGGTAAATTGAGTTCCCTGATCAGTCACAATCTCTCGAGGTACACCAAATCTAGTAAATATATCATTAAAAAGGAAGTCTACCACTAATTTTTCACTTGCAGCTGGTAAAGCTTTTGCTTCGACCCATTTAGTCACATAGTCGGTGCATACAAGTATAAACTTTTTCTTTTTAGATGCAGGGTTAATGGGCCCTACAAAATCTAATGCCCACATCTTGAAAGGCTCAATAACTACTTGGGCTTGAAGTGGCATTTGGTCTCGTGCAGTAGGCTTACCCATTCGTTGGCATTCATCACAATTGGATACATAGGTTTTAGCATCTCAGAAAATATGAGGCCAGTAGTAACCAGATTGCAGAACTTTGTAAGAGGTCCTCTTGTCTGTGAAGTGTCCTCCACAAGGACCATCATGGTAGGCTTGCATAACTTCATGAATTTCATCTTCCCTTACACATCTCCTGATCACCAAATCTGGTCCTGTTTTGTAGAGGCAATCATCGTGCCACATGTAATTTGCACTTAGTTGAATTACTTTCTGTTTTTCTCTAGGAGACAATTTCTAAGGCATCTTCCCTATCACAAGATACTTAGCTACATATGCATACCAAGGAGTGAATGTAGAAATAGAAAACAAATTTTCATCAAGAAATTTATCTTCTATTGGTGCATTATCTCCCAGATGAATCATTCTAGATAAGAAATCAACCACAAGATTATCTTTACCAGGTCTATCAATAATGTTGATATTAAACTCTTGTAATAATAAGATCCATCGTGTAACTCTAGGATTTGTTACAGTTTTTTTCATTAAAGATTTGATGGTTGAATGATTAGTGTGTACAAAAGCTTGATATCCTGTAATATAGTGTCTAAATTTATTGATAGCATGGACTACAACTAGCAATTCTTTTTCTATGACCGTATAATTAACTTCAGTTGGAGACAGATTTTTACTGACAAAGTAAATAGCATAGGGCATTTGATTTTCTCTTTGTCCAANTTCATCTTCCCTTACACATCTCCTGATCACCAAATCTGGTCCTGTTTTGTAGAGGCAATCATCGTGCCACATGTAATTTGCACTTAGTTGAATTACTTTCTGTTTTTCTCTAGGAGACAATTTCTAAGGCATCTTCCCTATCACAAGATACTTAGCTACATATGCATACCAAGGAGTGAATGTAGAAATAGAAAACAAATTTTCATCAAGAAATTTATCTTCTATTGGTGCATTATCTCCCAGATGAATCATTCTAGATAAGAAATCAACCACAAGATTATCTTTACCAGGTCTATCAATAATGTTGATATTAAACTCTTGTAATAATAAGATCCATCGTGTAACTCTAGGATTTGTTACAGTTTTTTTCATTAAAGATTTGATGGTTGAATGATTAGTGTGTACAAAAGCTTGATATCCTGTAATATAGTGTCTAAATTTATTGATAGCATGGACTACAACTAGCAATTCTTTTTCTATGACCGTATAATTAACTTCAGTTGGAGACAGATTTTTACTGACAAAGTAAATAGCATAGGGCATTTGATTTTCTCTTTGTCCAAGAACTTCCCCAACGGCTGTGTCTGAGGCATCGGTACATATATGAAAAGGAAGGGACCAATTTGGTCCTCTTAATATAGGGGTAGTTGACAATTTCTATTTTAGAATTTCAAAAGATATTTGGCATTCATCATCCCACTTAAATTTGGCTTTTTTAGATAATAACTTGAATAAAGGGGTAGCTAGGCTTGTAAAATTCAGAATGAATCTTCTATAGTAGCCAGCATGTCTTAAAAAGATGCGAACTTCCTTTTGTGAGGAAGGTATTCTAATTTGTGTGATAATATAAATCTTTGCCGGATCAACTCTCATTCTAGAACCTTAAATGTGATGTACCAAAACAATACCTTCAGTGAGCATCATTTTTTACTTTTCATGACTTAAGCAAAGATTAGTTTCCTTACACCTAATCAATAATTTTTCTATACCGGTCAATGCTTCCTAGAAGTCTTGTCCATGGATTGTAATGTCATCCATGTAGAATTCCATGCAATCATTGGTCAAGTCAGAGAAAATGGCTAGGACAACCCTTTGAAAAGTGGCTGGGGCATTGCAAAGTCCAAAAGGAATCACCCTATAAGCATAGGTACCCCAAGGGAAGGTGAAAGTGCTCTTCTCCTGGAATTCGGGTGCTATTTGTATCTGGTTGTAACCACTAAACCCATCTAGGAACAAAAAATACTTCTTTCCGGACAAGGTATCCAACACCTAATCAACAAATGGTAAGGGAAAATAATCCCTATGGGTGGCTTTGTGAAACTCCCGGAAGTCTACACATATCCTCCACTTTCCATTTTTCTTGGGAAATATGACAAGTGGAGATACCCATTGACTATCTGAAATGGGGTATATGAGATTGGCTCGAAGGAATTTATGCAATTATTATTTTACAATATATCTAAGGGTTGGATTCATCCTTCACTAAGGCTGTCTAACTGGTCTTATTTGGTCATTAGTGTAGATATGATGTGTGCATGTGTCAGGGTGAATTCATTTCATGTCTGCATAATCCCATGCAAAGGCATCAAATTGTCTTTGGAGCATTTCAATTACTTGTGTCTTTTGTTCTGGTTCCAAACTAGAGTTGATATACAAAGGTTTTCCTGGGATAATCTCAACAAGTTCAGTATTTTCTTCCTTCTTTGAGGAGGCTGGTGATAAGGTATATAATTGAGTGATATCAGGGTGCCAATTTTGTTGAAATTCGAAACTAAAAATATGTGACAATTCTGCAAAAGACCTTGGGTATTCAATGCAATTTGTATCAGCCAAAAATAAAATTAAGACTTGTTCATATGATTGTTCTTGTATTCCTCTTATTTTTTCAAGTGTTAATAGGGGTCTGATGCAATATTCCTCTCCATAAGGGTTTTCTAACCAAACAGGTATTTCCTGTGCTGGTTGGGCAGGAGGGAAGAGAACAAGTTTTTGGCTATGTGTGCCATTGGATATAGTCATCTCACCAGACCAACAGTTGATAAAGGCATCTTCTGTGGCTAGCCAAGGGTGGCCAAGAACCACAGGGTGCCCTGGTTTGGAGGATGATTTAGAATAGATGACTAAAACATTGTTGACAGGCGAAATTGACCGTCCGTCAACTGAGAGAGTGGAACCGGTCCGGGGTTGTCTAATAACCCAAGCCGTTTAGGATGAACCACCTTGACGGGTTTAGCGTCTCCGTTAGCCGATCTAAGTTCCTAAAAGAAAAAAAGAAAACTAATCTAAACTAACTAATCTAATTAAAACTAACTAAAACAAACTAAACTAACTAACAATAAATAAAACTAACTAATAAACTAATCTAATTAAAACTAATCTAATTAAAACTAACTACTAAACTAACTAAACTAACTAACAATAAACAAAACTAACTAATAAACTAATCTAATTAAAACTAACTACTAAACAAATTAAATTAAAACTAAAATAACCTAAACTACTCTAACTATTCTATATATAATCTACTAATCACTATTATACTAACTCTAATCAACTATATAAATACTAATTACAATATAACTTATTCACAAAATATACAATATTGACAATTTACAGATTTAATTAAAACCTGCAAAACTCATTAAT